>VZTO01020997.1:1253-28903 GCA_013400615.1 Syrrhaptes paradoxus
AATTAGTATGTGGAAAAGAACATTGGGAGCCAGGTCAGTCTGTGATGGATCAATTTTTAAGGGCTGTGATTTAAATGAGACTCTAGTTATTTAGCCTTCTGAAACTTGGCAAATGTTTGCTATTAATTAAAAGTTCCAGAATTTTATAGTAAAGCATCTGGTAGCTACATTGTAGAATTCCTTTCTTTGCAATGTACTAGATTGTTTTTGGTAACACAGGTTGTGTGCATGTGACACACAACTGAATTGGAAGTCGTTGTGTGTTAAAGTCACCTGTTCTTTCCTAGCTGTCAGGTGTCTCTGTAAATCATTAGTGTCCATCTTTTAATTGAAATTGTAGTACTGTAATATGTCCTGGCCATAGGAGATAATCACTGAACAAGAGATTTTCTAGCTCTCTGAACCTTCTTCCTGCTGTCTGATGGATTCACCTGTGATCAGGCTCCAAGTTTCCTAATGTATGATGCCCCAAACCCAGTAGTACCTCAGTGTAGATATTACTTGCAGATCTTTATCCCAGTCTGCTGGTGTTTTCACACCAGTGTTTTATGTGCAAGAAAAGCCTTTCAAATACCTTTCATATGCTTTACTCACTCTTATGTTCTCATTATTTTCATACCCTAGAGGAAAATTAAATGCTTTCACTAAATCTGTGCTGAGCTTTGTAAGCAACTATATGATATAAATGAAAAGCTCATTTTATTATTCTTTCCAATGTATCTTATAGCTGAATGAGTGATACTGGCGTTTCCCCTCCTGCCCTACCTGCAGCTCTCAGAACTTTAAACTTCAGAGGTTTTAGTTAATTTCCATGAATTCATGAGAGTAACGCTGAGCAGCTCTCAGATTGCCTTGACCAGTTCCTGAAGTGATCCAGAGTAAATTTCATCAAGCGCAGTTGATTCAATGCTTAATCTCGTCTCTACCATATATTCTTATTACAGATGAATTACTTATAGTGGCTCAAATGAAACGTTGTAGTCAGACTGGTTCATACTGAGTGAAAAATCTGAGTTTTCACTAGGGACCCAACTCCGCTTTGACTTGTACAGAAGAAGCATCTTTACGAAGTGATAAATGGAAAAGCAATGGATTGAGGAGAGATGTCCAATAGTGCTGTAGAGATAAGTTTTAAGTATTTTTCTTAACAACTTTATTAATGATCTGAAAAGTCATATGAACAGTATATTAATTACACATACAGACAATGATAAATGCAGAAGCTTTTGCAAGTGCATTAGCTGATATTGGAAAAATGCTGAGTTACCTACAGAACTTTGAAAAATGGGTAAGAAATGAGAAAATAAACAATTTTTTCTGGATTTAGTCTGGAAAAAATATTATAGATAACATGTTTGGTGCAAAAGTAATTGGGAATTTAATAATTTAATATGAGAAAAACAATTGGCCTATCTGTGCAGGTATGTTTATTCGTATCTTCCTGAACTAATGGTGTTTCTCTGGTGCTGGAGAACATAAGCATTTTTGGTGCTTTAGTTTCAAAGGATCAAGGATAATCACAAATCTGTACTGGCTTGGAACAAGGTTTGACAGTGTGATGCTGGCTGAAGGAAAAACCCTTAAAAGAACTCATGGTTGTTAACTTTCTGAGTTTGACTCAGAATGTAAAGATTTTGGCTTGTAATTGTCTACTTTGGAGAGAGCTTCAATCTGGAAGTTGGTTTATTTAGTTAGTTATTTATTTTGAAAGTGGATTCAATAAACTCTTCACTTAGTGTCTATTGACCTTGGGAAAGGGATTAATCTTTCTGAAAAATATCTTGCCTTTGTAATGTTTCTTGGTTATCAAGCTTCCCTAGAACTTAGTACAGTCTGTCAGCTGACTAATAAACCCATGTCCTACCTTTTTCAATAGTGACAGCATGTTTTGTATTTTTAAACAGTTTATTTCAGCCAATGTACAATTTTTCAAGGGTTTTTGGAAGCTGAATGAAATACATAGCTATTGACATCCTACCTGGTGATTTAGGAACGTTAATGAACGTTAGGTCATATTATAGTGAATCTAGAAGAAGCGGTAACACACCAGAAGCCTGACTTTTGGTGGAAATATGAACAAAAGTAATTCTGCTAAAATAAATTATACATTTTCCTAATTACAGCATTTAATACCCAAAGGGATGCAAATAGCTGATGTGTCAGATTGTGTATGTAATAAACTGTTATTACAACATCCCTTTTAAAATGAAGCTGAAAGGAAATAGTTCAAGTAAGTTAACAGTACATTGAAAGACCGAAAGAGAGACTTTAGGTTTGTAGTGACTATTATTCAAACATCTATTAGAACTGGATAAATATGTGGTCAAGTTTCTTGTGAAGTGTGTAAATTCGCATAGACCCCTTAAAATCTATCGTGTCTATCAGTTTATGATCACTGCCCATTATGAACTGTGTGAAAACACACGTGTGCAGGGGCATAGTGGAAGTTAGGTTAGCCTTAAATCTGGAATTCCCTGGGTTCTGTGGGTTTTGATCATGTAGTCTCTTTAATTTGCCATTAATATAATCTTCTTTCACTATTTTTCACATGGGATGAAGAAACAGTGAGGGAAAACTTCAAAGAAAGCCTCTGGAGTTTTCATGTGATGCTGGCATGGGAGGGGAAAAAAGAAAATTCAGAGGGAACCTGACAAATTCTTTAGTCTTAAGACTATTTGGTTAGATACCTCTTGAATTTTGCTGCCAGTGTTTGAAACTGCATTTTTCTCGTCTCAGGCTGGTATTCACTCTACCTGGAAATCTCAAGTATTTATCCCATTCGAATCTAGGGTCAGGGTTTCTGGATGGCCATCCTGGTGTTTGCTGCTCCAGCATATGAAGTGGAAGAATAGATGTAGTTTAGGTGTCATATAATCTGCATAAATGCATTTTATTCCTGTAGTGTCTCCTTTGGTCTCCTGTACTGGATTACATGTCTCAGCTAGTCTCTCCCTATGACTGTACTGCCAGTTGTCTAGAAAACTTGAGTAACATGGAAGATCTTGGGGTTCAGAATGTAATGACTGACTCATCTTTTCTGGCTTCTGTGTGGCCAACAGCTTGGATTCATCCTTGGTACAAGTGAACAAGAATGTTCCAACTTTTAAAGCCTTGTGCTTGCTTGAACCACGTCTGAATTTACCCAAGCTCTTCTAAATAGGCAAGCTTTTACAGAGCATCCATGAATGCAAAGTGCAGAGCCAGGAGATTTGACTAGTTTAAATTTAGCCAAGCCATTAAAGTTTCTAATATGTAGTGAAGTGTGGTTGTGTGTTTGTGTTTTTGTTTTTTTTCCTTCAAGTTCCTTGAAAGCTTTTCAATAGTCTGGATTTCTTCCATCTCTAGTTGTGTCTCTAAACCTCTCTTTTTCCATTCCTCTAGCTAACTTTGTGACAAAATGAAAATATTTTTAGAGCTTTTTGGGTTTTATTTTATTCCAGTGGGCCCCATGGCAGTCAAACGCTGGCAATAGTGTTTCTGATTAGACTTTTTGTTTTATTATCTAATTCTTTAATCCACAGTAATCATCTCTTGGTTGCTAACTAGTTGCTAAGAAGGATAGATTGCCTTCAGAGATCTTTCTGGGAAACGGTCCAGTTCCTTGCTTGCCTATTTTAATCTCAAGTTTCCTGTTAGAATTATGCGATGTTATAGGATAGCACAAGTTGGACACAAGAACCCTGCTTCATTGGTTGGAAGGCAACTGAACACACATGCTCTCTGCAGAATAATATCAAATAATATGCTCCGTGCTTTGTATCTCACTGATGTTTCATTATGTGCTGATGTGGATTTCTGTTTTGCTTGCTAAGAGAATGCAGGATAATAGTGTTGTTCTCTGCTGGATGTTGTGCGAAGATGATGATTAATTTGTTAATCAGGCTGCTGGATTTGATCTAGGGCAGCTTGATGAGCTTCTTACAGGCTAAATAAATAAAATGAAATTTTCAAAGGTATTGATTTGGTATATTTTGATTATGGCATAACAGAGATTGCCTAGATACTGGATAAAATAATGGTGTTTTGACTAATTTGCTTTAGGAGAAGTGAGAATAACAAGCTTGATTAAAACAGCAGCACCAGAGACCAAAATGCATTTTGTCTGAATGCATCTGGCCCTATTACAGAACACATGGGATGCTAGCTGTAGCCCATTAGCTCAGGTAAAATATGGTGTTGTGTATGCTGGGCTGGGCCTGGCTGCCTGCTCATCTCTGAATTGGGAAGAGGAAATAAACCACACCTATCCNCAAGTTCCTTGAAAGCTTTTCAATAGTCTGGATTTCTTCCATCTCTAGTTGTGTCTCTAAACCTCTCTTTTTCCATTCCTCTAGTTACTTTGTGACAAAATGAAAATAATTTTAGAGCTTTTTGGGTTTTATTTTATTCCAGTGGGCCCCATGGCAGTCAAACGCTGGCAATAGTGTTTCTGATTAGACTTTTTGTTTTATTATCTAATTCTTTAATCCACAGTAATCATCTCTTGGTTGCTAACTAGTTGCTAAGAAGGATAGATTGCCTTCAGAGACCTTTCTGGGAAACGGTCCAGTTCCTTGCTTGCCTATTTTAATCTCAAGTTTCCTGTTAGAATTATGCGATGTTATAGGATAACACAAGTTGGACACAAGAACCCTGCTTCATTGGTTGGAAGGCAACTGAACACACATGCTCTCTGCAGAATAATATCAAATAATATGCTCCGTGCTTTGTATCTCACTGATGTTTCATTATGTGCTGATGTGGATTTCTGTTTTGCTTGCTAAGAGAATGCAGGATAATAGTGTTGTTCTCTGCTGGATGTTGTGCGAAGATGATGATTAATTTGTTAATCAGGCTGCTGGATTTGATCTAGGGCAGCTTGATGAGCTTCTTACAGGCTAAATAAATAAAATGAAATTTTCAAAGGTATTGATTTGGTATATTTTGATTATGGCATAACAGAGATTGCCTAGATACTGGATAAAATAATGGTGTTTTGACTAATTTGCTTTAGGAGAAGTGAGAATAACAAGCTTGATTAAAACAGCAGCACCAGAGACCAAAATGCATTTTGTCTGAATGCATCTGGCCCTATTACAGAACACATGGGATGCTAGCTGTAGCCCATTAGCTCAGGTAAAATATGGTGTTGTGTATGCTGGGCTGGGCCTGGCTGCCTGCTCATCTCTGAATTGGGAAGAGGAAATAAACCACACCTATCCCCTCCCAGTACAACTGGTGTAGCTGGGCTTTATAACGAACTGCAGGTGTAATATTTTGGTGTTCTCAGCGTTGCAAAGACTGCTCAAGACTAGAGGTCAGGAGCAGATGGCAAAAAGCAATAGAGGTGGTCTGGTTAGGAAAAAGAGAAGTAACCAAGCACTTTCAGGTATAAAGCCTTGCCTATTTGTCATGGTGTTACTGTGGGTAACTGTGTGTGTTACGCTTGCTCTCAGTATCAGCTTCTTGCTTTCGAAATTGATGAATATGCCGCAAAACTCAAAACAAGATGCAGTCAAACACCCCTGAGGGTGAGTCAGTAGCACTTTTTGGCTCAGAACCCAAGACCTCCCTGTTCTGCTGCTTACTGGAGATGCAACTGCTGAACTGACAGTTCATGTGCAAGTGTTCACTCACTTATTATTTGAGGCGAGGAGATTTTCAGTTTTGTCATATTTTTGTGATATCTGGACTTTCAGGACATTTTGATGTATTTATTTTTTCTTGGATCTGAACTTGGAGCCTGCGTTTTGATGCTACCTCTGAAGTGCTCTGATTCCATGCAACTGCTGAACTTTTTGAGAAACTGTGAAGTGTCCTTTTCCCATGCTTTTAAAGAAAGAGTTTTGTCATTCAGGCTTTGTCAGGGTACTAGGATTAAGGCTGTGGATCTCTGTTTATTACACGCAGGCTTTCATACTGCTAGTGTGCTTTAAAATAATTTTCCCCAGTAATCACTGCTTCCCATGTCTTATGTTTGTAGAGTTTATTATCCTGCATATTGCACAATTTCACAAATTCTTCCACCATCGAAAATCCTCTAGAAATAAGGAAAAAGTAAGGCGTTTACTCTGAAGGCAAATTTAAATTCTCTGTTGGAGTTTAAAAATAATCTCTCTTCAGATGAGAACTTTCCCAACTCACTGTATCTTGATCTAGTAGTCAAGTAAAAGAACCACATGAATGACTTGAGTGTGTGTTGTCATTAGTTAAAACAGTGTCAGAAGCTTAGAAATACAATGTTCTGGTCATATCTTGCTTTTGTGTGGAGTCTCTGCCAACAAAAAAGCTCCTGTATTTACAGAGCTCCAACACTTTTTGCACTGACTTTCTTCATGTAGGCTGGATATTAGAAATTGAAGGTGTTCAGGTCTTCTGCACATAATGATCTCAATTTGGATTAGTAGTTACTTTGGGCTTCCTACCTCTACTACTTCAAAGCAGGAAACCATGATGCTCTAATCCTCCTTTGCTTTTTCTCCAGATACTGCACTGCTTTAGTTTCATGAGTCCTGAGGAGGACTTGGCATTTCAGTGTAGAATGAAAAACAACAGCTAAAGATTGACGAGGGAAAAGCGTGGTGGGAAATGCTGAAACTTGAGCAGATTTGCTATTGGTAATGAACACAAGTGATATAAAGGGAAACATGAAAAAAATCCTTTTTAAAATAGATAAATGTAAGTGTAAACCAGATAAATAGCAAAATATTAATACTTTTCCAGGAGAGCTGTCTTGCAGAAATAACATTCTGTTTTGTAAAGTCAATGGTGGTACTAGGAATTTACCAGCCTGTTAAGAGAAAACGTATCATTAGCAAAAAATCACAAGACACTTGCAACATCCATTATTCCAGAAAAACTAATGTTAAATGATTTGGAGAGTAAGTTATGTGGCTGGATGAGCCCCATGGTTTTCTGCTGATTAATTCTGATGATACTACATTAAGTGTTCATTTGATGACACTATAAATAGGGAGGTAGGCTGGGTTTTGCATTGTTTCTTTCTCTGGAGGATAGATTTATTGCTAATAGGTATCATGTAGGGAGGTGGATAATATCTTTTGTTTCAACAGTCGTTCAGCAACACAACTGCTCCTTACTGGCTCAGCTGAGTCGGTGTTTCCAGAAATGACTAGCAATCTTGTATGCCTCAATTTCTGGCTACCTGATTTAAGAAGCCATAAAAAGGCCTTTGTGGTACCCCCACTCCCTGGGAAATTCTGATGATCAACCTAGAAATCTTACTGGATGTAGAAAACTCAGTGTATGTAAAATCCATCTTCTTCAGAGCTGCAAAGGAGACGAGAGGCTGTCCTTGAATGTATTGATGACTATGCCATCCTCTGAAATGATATAGAAGGACACTTGATTCTCCAACTTTACTATAACTTTCATGAAATATTTAATGTTTTCCTGATGATTTATTCCTCTCTGCATAATGCAATCTAAAAGAATGGTTTTGTTAATTATTTACATTGTGCTGCTGATGCTATTTCACTCCAAGTGCTTTCCAACAGTAGTTGCTTCTGCTTATTACCCAGAAAGATTTTAAAAGGCAGATCCTGTCAAGAAAGCAGAAGGACAACCTGTCTCATTTGTGTCTGTGTGCATTTATAATGTGTGTGCTGGGTAGAAAAATACTAATGGGGCTGAAGCAAGAAAAGAAGGACTTAAAATTGCCTGGGAGACCCATGCTCTGAAATAAGATTAAACCTTGGGCCTTGCTGGGACTTGAGTGTGCCTTTTCGGGCTCCTTGGGGCTATGTTGGCAGGATGAGAAGCTGAAAAGGGCAGTTCAGAGAGGTGTTTGAAGCAGCAGTAGTGTAGAGTGAAGAACATTAAAGAACATGAGTGAGATGCCTGAGGGTGACGATCCAGCATCGCTGCAGGATTCTAAACAGCTTGCAAGGTGGTTGCGGGCAAGCTTTTGCTCCTCTAATCTTGTTTTAATAGGGTGTAAGTCTGACAGCCAGCGGTGAACTTGGCAGCAGTGGCAGAGAAGGGAGGGAGGCTGCCTGGGCTTTCTAAAGATGCATGAAAAGAGGGCCTTTAAATCTTTAGATCCCATGGGTTCTGCTGTCAGTGATCTCCCTGGCTGCCTGAAACCCACTCAAGTAAGTATAAGAAAAGGAGAGCTGTCAATGCCGACCTCCTGTTGAAGGCTCTGCATGCTGACTCTGCTGGTTCCAGTCAGAGTATGAGGCTGGAGAGTGATGCAGCCCTTCTGTGTCTCCTGCAGAAGCTGTCTGGCTTCTCTCTGCCACAGCTGGAGCATCGTGCTACTCTTGTAGTGCAGTGCGGAGCAGCACCGCCAGCTTCAGAGGAGGGAGCGGAGCAGGCTGAAGTTTACATTTCCCTCTTGATTGCCCTTTCAGAAGCCCAAGGGGAAGAATAATTCCCAGTTCCTACCTCTTTGTCCAGCAAAGGTCAGAGGATGTTCAAGACACAGTGTCTTAAAGGTGGTGTGACTTACTTCTCAAACACCTGGGATAGTCAGATGTTAGGTGACCAACGGTAATCTATACTAACAATTTTCTTTAAGTAGATGAATCACAGGAAAAAGACTCTTATAAATACTCCATAATGTGTGCTATTGAAGACATAAGTGAGGGTGTTTCTTTGCTGTTGGTTTTTTATATTGGAAACAGTGTAATCTGGTTTATAATAGCATTAATGCTGTTTAAACTGTTTTTTAATTAATTAAGCTCTTTGGTAAATGCCACCTTAACATGACAAACAGCAAACAGCTGGGTTTTTTGGACTTAGCGCATCCTTTAGCTTTCTCAAGGACTGTAATTCAATCCTACACTACTTCAGATTATTCACTGCAGTGTGTTCTACTACAAAATAGGAGGTTCCTCTCCCTCTGCCACCTCTTCTGGTAGGAGGAGAGGAAATAAAGTCCATATACACAGTGGAGGACTTCTCCTGGGTGGCAGAGGTGTGCTGTGCAGGCTAGAATCTTGCTCAGATTCTTCTCTTGGATACAGTGGTAAAAATTAGCAATAAGCTCAGTCAGGTGGTTTGCACTGGTGTGAGAAAAGAGTAAGGGCCAGCCAGTGAAGCTGGTCAAGCAGTTTACTGAGTTGCCTCTGATTCACTTGGTGACCAGGTCTGTAACTGCTGATACTCGGGGGTATAGTAACATGTCTTTGGATAAAGGTGTACTCCACTTGGTGAGGTACAGCTACTCCAAGAATAAAAACTATGCTGTGGTTTGTAGGAGACAAGGTGTAACAATATCTAGCCCCTGTTAGTCGTATGGGACCTGGATCACTGTGCAGCTTGTTGACTCATCGTCCAACAGATTTTAGGCCCAGCAGACCATGCCTTAGCTCATTACTGAGAGGTATGCTGTTGGTTAATTTTGTGCTATATAATAAAGCAGCAACACAAAAATTGCTTTAATTTTTTTTTAAAAGCTTTGGTAAGCATGAGTGACTTGTTAGGGTTTAAACTGTGCTGTGGGCTTTGAAACTTTCAGCTGTATAGACCTTTTTGGTTATCACTGGAGTGTTCTGGGGCAGATACCTTCCCCAACTGCAGCTTGGAGATGCCATCAATGGGCTTATTGCCCATCTGGGGGCTTCAGATGCATTCCTAGGGATTTCTGTGCTAAGCCAGTTGCCTCTGGCTTAATCATATCAGAGACATACCACATATCTGCGAATCTCACATTAGACTCATTTAAATAAACAAATGTATAGGACAGTGAGGGATAGGAAAAACACTGCATTTTTTTTCAAAGCCTTTTTGGCATGAGTTGAAGTACTTCTTTATTCTTTCCAAGAGAATCCAGACTTGTTGCTTGAGGTCTTTCATGAGTTCTCCATACAAGGCTCTTGTGAAATTCCTTTATACATTTAGAAATATGCAGGCTTTCAAATACTGTAAATCTGTAGAAACCTTTCAGCCGTGACACTTGTGATGAAAAAAGCTGACACTAGACTGATCTTTATCTCATGGTCCTTATATATAATACAGCCTATATTCTTAAATAGTTTGCAAGACAGAACAAAATTAAGGGTTCTTGGACATCAGTGATCATTGCTCCCATCAGTGCCCACCCATGACAAACACTGTTGTAAACAGAGAACAGACAAAAAACTTGCCCATACCTGCTTGTTGCAGGTATGCAGATCCCCTCTTCTGCGCGGCCATCCATCGAACACTGGGCTGGCGGTTATAAATGGTATGCTAATCAGAGAGCTGTTGCAGGTGTAGCCTGCAGGAGCGCATCTTTTGAATTTACTTGTACATCTTCCAGAGCAGGTCATGAACATCGTTAGCAGAACTGCTTAACAAGTCTATCCTATTGCAGTATTAACTGCTGCAAGTCATAGAACTCCCTATGGTATTGCAGCAGTGCTTAAAGATGTTGAAGTCTTGCTTAAGAAGAAACTAAGCGAGAACATGAATGAGATTCAAGGGTGTATGAAATCCTGGGAGGAGAAAATAAAACACACTAAATCATGATTTCAAGTTATCTGGGTCTTCTAAGTCCATTTCAAATACTACTTAATTTCCTTTGTTCTTTGCTGGGTATGGTTTCCTTATCTGGTGTTCCCTCAATTATTAAAACCCGTTTACTATTTGTTTGATTTTTAAAACAAATTATTTAAAGTTCAGAATGAAACATAAGAGATATCAAATATATATGTCCATCACAATTATGGAGCTTTTTTTGGTACCTTGTTAAAATTCCCATTAGTTTCTTATACAACTGCTAGCCACCTCATTTTCTTCAGAGGAATTAATTTCAAGTTGTGTGCATTTGTATACGAGGTGGAGAAAAATCTATTTCTGCAGTTCTGTGTGCTGTGAGAACCACATAGACCTGTCCTTTGGTTGAGGGAACTTTGACAAGATTTTATTCTGGGTGGCTGCTCAGGTCACTGACTTGCAGAAGTGGACCTGATTTGCATCAGAATATTTAATTTGCACTGCTATATCACTTCTCCGAGAAAAAAAAATCATTAAAACTTCAGTAGGACTCTTTTCTTTCATGTCTTTATGAATTATTTTAATAGTCAATGCAGGCATACTGTTATCCCCTGGATCAGGATCTGTGTNTTGGGTTTTGTGTTTTTTTTTTTTTGGTGGGGGGGGGGGGGGTGTGGGTGTTTTGGATGTTACTGGTTCTTGAATTTTTTGCCTTGGGACTCCATGAGAAACAGTATTATAACTTTCTTCCTAAGGTATTCAAAATTTATACTTGCATATCCTTATTGTCATCTGCTCTCCTTGCTGTTTAATCTGGATCAATTTTAAAGGCTGTTCTGGTTTCCAGTGCTGCTGTAATGCTTGCCTGGTGGGCTGCCATCACCCCATGCAGTGTGCAGTAGGCTTCCCTGTGTCTCCAGAGGGATGCTGAGTTCTGCTCCTAAAAACCCCTAAGTTTCTTTTAAAAACTGAGTTTAAATTTTACTCAGTCTGTCAGGAAGGTGAGATGTCAGTGATGGTGGCAGAGGTGCCGCTGCAGGACTCTGACACACACAGCACTGAGCTCGAGCCCATGTGCATGTCCTGCTTCTGGTTGGGGAGCACTATCTGTGGAGCAAGTTCCTCAGTCTGGAGGCAGGGCCGGAACATGTCCTCTAACACATTCGAGGTTTTTTTCAGTGTTGTTGCTGGTACTGAATTTATTGCCCCAAGTGTGAGGTACCCAGGCTGCACATGGACAGTAGGGAAAAAGGTGGGGGGAAAGGTCAGAATTGGGGTGGACGTAAGAAATAAGAGGCCTGGAGAATGAGGCTTGTTGGATCCACTTCTCTATGTCAAGGACATGAGGGAGTAAGTGCCTTTGTGGGAAAGGCTGTTCCCTCATCCTCTGCACAAGAGCTGCTGCTGTCCCATCTGCCGCCCAGCAGCACACACCATGGCTTCTGAAAGTGGTGGCACAGGTAACACAAGTGGTGGGACTGTAGCAGAAACCTGCCAACCCTTTTCTGCTGTGTAGGTACACCCTTGTGCAAGCCCACTCGTTGTGATCTCTTATAATTCTTCAACGCAAACCCATTCGGTGGGTTCTGAGCAAATGTAACAAAGGAGGGGTTGAGACTTAGCTGAAGGTCAGGTGTGGTCTTTGCTGAAAATCAAAGAACCAAGCTTCAATTTCAAATTGAAGGGTGAGTTTGACAAGGCTGAGAAATGTATTATTTTTTAAAAAACTTGTAAGTTAAAAGAAAATAAGACAAGAAGGACTATAGCTTACATGGAGCTACTGAAAGACAAAAGTTGTTAAGAGGAGCAACAAGACATCCTTGTCAGGACTGCTGTGGACTTCAGTATGGCTGTGTTCCTGTGCCATAGTTACTGAGATGGAATGCAGAGAAATAGTTGTCTTGTTGGAGCAGAATCAGAGTCATTGGGGTGACACTTTCAAAAATATGTTGGCACCTAATTACTTCTGGACATTTTAAGTGGATGGCATTTTCACACTTGTGTGCTTCTGAGTGCTTAACCATTGTACAGGATTTTCAAAAACCACTTATCTGTATTGGTAGGTGGTTCTGTTCTGCCATTCCCAAAGCAACTGACCGGAACAGCCGTATTGGGGATCTCTGAAAACAAAAGAACCTCAAAAAACCTAAGGCTTGCTTTAGTGAATCCCAGTCTAGGGTCTTGTCTGTAAGAATATGCTTTCTCAATATTTTCCTTAATCATGTCTGCAGTAGCTGTGGATTTGTTTGGCTGATTTCTCAAGGTTTCCAGTTCTTCAGTTCAAAAAGCCTCATTTTCCTTTATGCCACAATGCTGATATAATATTAGCAGAACAGAACATGTTGGCAGTCAGTTGTTGTGTTCATTACCAATTCTCTTTATTTAGTTTCATATTGCTAAAACTTTCCTTTTGTAACATGTTATGTTAGCTCTTCTTATAAGCTGAAGCTTTTAATGATGCAAGTAGGCTGGAGTGGAAACTGATGGTCTGCAAGAACTCGCAAACATATGGGCAGCAGTTTGGGAAATGTTTAAAAATGTAGCTTGTTCAATGACTGACCTTAAGCATTTATTGTTTTGCTTTGTTTTTTTTTTAATTACGTAATTTAAGCTTCTTAAGCTAGACATGAAGGCAAAGCTATCAGAAATCACATTTGTTTGAGGAGGGCACTGATGGTACGGATAGTTTTAAAATTGGTTTTCATTCAAGTGTTATTAAAGCAAAACCTAGCATAAAGAATTTGAAATTAAGGACATTTAGCAGCAGGAATATAGCAGACAGTCAGGGGACAAAGGCATTGATAATATAAATGATGACGGGCAGGCTACTTTGCATGTAGACAGTGCCACTAATTAACAACTGTGAGGTGGCCTAGGACAGGGACTGAGCTCGGAGGAAGATAAAAGTCCAGATGGCAGGCTGTGATGCAGAAGTGCCAGGCAACAGACTGTGTTAAAAGGTGACTGCAAGGTGAGAGTTGTATGGTGTGTTGTGTTTTTTTTTTTTTTTTTTTTTTGTTAGAGCAAATACTCCCAGAGAAACTTCATAGGGTGGTGGTGAATCAGCTGCACAGATGTAGGACAGACCTAACGTCAGAGCTCAGCATAGATTCTGTTTTACTCCCAAGCTTTTGCAACACAAATGTTCACTGGGAGATATTTAACTGCTTGAAAGAGAAAAGTGAAAGCTGCGTTATGGAAGCACATGTGAATGCGAATGTTTCATTTACTTACTGTTTTAGGCCCTTAGCTGAACAGTTCATAGTCTAAGGGTGATATTGTTAATATCTGTGGGTGTGCAAAGAAATATGTAGCCACTGCACGGTGGCAGCCTGGGAGGCTGGGGACAGAGGGTGGTGCAGAGGCCAAGAAATCCCCTCCCTCCCCCCTGGGCATGGGAGCTCCTTCTGAGGCAGCATGGGGAAAAGGGAAAAAGACTGCTTGCTGTTCTGTATGTCACCTCCGCAAAGCTTTTTCATCTTACAGCATGTATCTTGTATGTGCTGTTCATCTCTTTGGGTCAAACGTACCTCAGCATTTTGTCAAGCACTGTGTTTCTTAGGTAAGAAATCCCTTATGTTCCAGCAGCACTACCACTTTGAGAAGCATCTGACACTACAAGGAAAACCTGCAGAATGAAGCCATAGGATGGGGCATAATTAGGATGACACACATAATATCCCAATACTCAGTGAAATGTTGAGGTTTTATAGGTCATGACATAAATCAATTTTTGACATGAGGTCAAAAACCTTTCAGCAAAGGTGAAGCATTACACATGACTAGAGTGTGACCAGGTCAAGTTTCAATATTAAAATACTACTTTTGGATGCAAAATGTGAATGTGTAGCAACCTGGCAAATCTGCAGGAAGAAAAGCCACAGAATATTATCTTGTTGGTAATGCCACTTGATAACAGTTTATAGGCAGAACTTTCAGCCCTTAGACTGGTTGCAGAAGGGTATCTGTTAATGGTTGATGCTGATTTGTCCCATCTAAAAATCAATTGTAGTCTCCAAATGTGAAATGAGTCTTCTTGGGCCATATTGAAGTTCAGATTAAAATTCTGGATCTCAGTTTATCCTTTGTGATTCTGTAATAAACTGTGGCTTCCAGACTTGAGTCTAGAGATGACTTCTTCTGAAGTTTAGGGTCTGTATTCACTGTTCAGCTTCACTGTGTTAAGGGGAGAAACTTGCACTGTGAATTCAGGCCTGGGTTACTAGCTGGGGACAAACTTTAACTTGCATGAGTGTATGCATTACACGAGAATAATTCTTAGTGTATGGTGTGAGACAACTGTTGTTGCTTATGGTTAGAAGAACGCTTGTGAATATTTTTTTTTGTTCTTGTCATATTTGTTACTTGAAACTAGTTTTGAGTACTTAAAATACTGAGCTGAATGTTCACTATGTGAAAACATGCATGGTATTGAATCTCAGCTAATGTTCTTAGTAAGCAAAACCAAAGATGTTGCAAATAACAGCTGCAAGGAATTGGTTAGAGATTCACTGAGTATGAAGGTATAATGTCTTTGTACTTTTAGTCCAGATAAGCTACACTGTTCAGATGAGCTACTGACTGAAACTCCTGCCACTCACTGAAAACAATTTTGTGTCTTTGTGGAAAGCATGAAGTGGTATAACAGCATTGAACATGTCACCTTTTCTGATTCATTTTTGCCTTGGTATAAGGCAAGAAAAAGGTTGTGGGGTGCATTATGGCAGTAACAAAAAAGAGCACTAAGTAAGGTGCCAAAAGCTCTAGCATGATGTTCTAGTGATGATGAAAAATGTCCTTCAGAGCAATCTTAGAATAAATTGGCATAATCATGCACTTTTATTTCAATATACTTTCTTACTGTAGTAATTCACTGCCTTTTATTGTATGAGAGGCAACTGCCAGCTTTTCTATTTTGTATGTGAAGCCAGAAATGCAGTAGTCTGACAGAGCTGACAAAAGCACTAAATAATTCTAAACTAAAAATTTCTGTAAAATTTATAAAGCTTTGGGTTTAGAATTTAGTGTAGAGTTCAGCAAAAACCTCAATACTGAAGATTATCAAGGGCAGATCTCAAAGTGTCCGTGAAACACAAACTCTGATTAGCTTTTCCTCAGGATTGTCCTGCCAGATTTTGGTCTTCAAAGTTCTAGTTTAGTTTAATAGGGCAACTTATTTTTAATTGGTTAAACACTGTTTTAGAAATAAATGCAGCAATATACAATGTGTGGTGCTGCAAATTTAGGAATTATATAGACAGCTTAATGGGTTCCTCTGTTTATATAATTTGCTCTTTCTTTTCATGCTTTGTGGACTCAGTCTGTTTATAGTCTTTGGGCCTGCATCTGTTCTTTCTTACATTGATGTAAATTGGGAGTAATGTGCTAGTATCAATGAAAAACTGATGTAAAGCCTCTCAAAGAGATCTGAATTTGATCTTTTGCATTTAATCCCAGCTTCCCTTGAATCTTTATAATAGATACTTAAAGCTTTGTTTCACATGAATTGTGTGTACATGTATATTATATATGAAATGCTTTTAGATAGAACTGGAATATTTTGTAGTCATTTTTTTTCATCAATTATGTGGTGACAAAATACAAAGCAATGGGGAATTGAACCAAGAAAGACCCAAGTTCTTATCCATCTTATTTCTCCTCTTGCGTAGTTGTTGCTGCGGCTGTGCAGTGAGGCGTCCCCAAGTTCACTTCAAATTAGCTGGCTTGGCAAGAGTGCAGTAGCATGGGGTAGCTGCCAAGAATTTCCTGAGCTTCCAGGAAAGGGGATTCAGCCTTTCACTGAGCTTGTTGCTGTAGCTAGCTTGGTCTAACCTGACCTAAGTTCAGGCACTGACTGCGTTATTGCTTTAGCATAATGTGGGTGCAAACAGATAATTTCCATCTTACTTTTGTTATCTGAGTCTGATCTGCTGCTTCTGAGGGCTGATGTAACTCCTGAGGGGGACAACAAGGGAAAGAGCTGTCAGGGGAACATAAATATTTGTATGTAAAGGTTGAGGTAGTTCTACTTTAGATGTTTTTACCCCTTCTGACTTGCAGGTGCAAAGAGTAATGGAGGCAGATGAGTAGGGAGGTGCTGCGATGTGCAGGCAAGGAGACCTAGTGGCTGGCCTTCTCTGTGTGCTTTCTGGGCATGGTGAATCCACTTGAGATAGTTCAGGGGCCAGGAGTGATTTCTAACTGTGCTCTTTCTCTGTGGAGGTGGTTGGAGGGAGGCTGTGAAAGGGCCATGGGGGAAGAGAGAGTGCAGGCTTGGGGTATGGGATGGACAGACCTTTCTTTCCGGAGAGAAGAGTAGCCTTTTAGCAGCTTTTCCTAATAGTGATATGGAAGCAGGAAGAGATAAATACCAATTCTCTCTTTGGTCTTACTAAAAGATGTTGTGAATTATTGCTTTATATTTGCTGAATCACTCTACTGCTTACAGCTAGGTAGGAAATTTTAAATTTATAGCATTCCTGAAATGAAGGAGCAAGCTGGTGACTGTGTTCCACGTGCAAAATGCTGATTTCTACACATACAGTTCGTTCTTGTGGGTGACAGAAAAGCCTCTTAGGTGAAATGCGCTGATGTGAATAACAAAGCAGAGTGACCTTTGGCTGCCTGTGCTTACCCAAAGGACGTGAGACACAGTTTATATTGCTAAATATCTGTGGAGTTATATTGTTACTGGGTTCATTATTAGTAGGCCTTTATCTTCTCTTCTAAAATTCATTGTTCTCTTTGAGATTTAAATATTCCATGCAATCCCTTGCCCTATGCTAACAAAGGATGCCTGATTTAGTGGTGACATTTGCCAGTGAGGCCCACCATCAGGTGATTGAGTGTCCGTTATTAGTCTTTACTTCATTCCCAGGGAGTACTTTTCAATTTAATTTGCCTCATACTGTGTTTGGCGTGACTTTTTCTCGAAAACAAAAACGTTTTGCCCTTAGATTCATCAGAGGCTTTTGAAACCTGAATAGTGAGAAAAACTCATTAAGGTCAAAGGCAAGAATAATATGTTTGAGAAAACGGGAGAGTTGGAATCTTCCACTCTTCAACTCACACCAACAGCTTTTCACTTCAGCCTCAGCAGTATTGTTGTCCCACTGCTGTTTGTCTCTGAAATTGATCATCAAGAGAGGGAGATGTCTGTATATAACCATGAAGGTGTCGGATGAAACCACAGACATATCAAGCAAGGTGATCAGGGGTAGCAGAGCTGGTGGTGTAGCTGGTTCTGGGCCTTCATTTAAAACATTGTATATGTCTTACTCATGTTAACGAAAGGTCCTCCAAAATGTAGCATTGATTCAGAGAGTGGGCGGTTTACCAAAAGGATTCTAATTGCCTGGATGGTGGGGCACTGACTGAAGGTGCCAACAATCCCAAAGTAGTGTTTCAAAGTACACAGATAGTGACTCAGGATACATCTCCATTAGCGCCGTAATTTGGACAAAGAACGTGCTTTTAAAATGAGCCTCCTGGGTTTTCCCATTTAGCAATTTGGGTTCTCATTGTGGAACAGTCTTGGGCTGCGGAAACTGCTGATTAAACTGCCAGATGTGCTGCAGGAGCACACCTAAATAAGCTCCAGCTGCTAAGGGACTTTCAGCCTATGGGGACAGACTACAGCAAGTCTGAAATACTGGTTCCCCTCTTTCCCTGGAGTGTACCTAGTGTTGGAAATATGCTGCTTGGCACCAAGTATTTTGCTGTACAGAAGTACTCCTGTTGCACCATGCTAGCTGCTGATGCAGGTATAACTGTAAGGCACTAGCAGGGGGTTTTACCTTGTCTGACTTTAGCTTCTTAAAGGTAGCTCTGCTGGTCAGGAGCAGAGATACAGAAGACATGAATCACCTTCTGCTTAAGTGTGTGCTCAAGATAGGCTGAATGACACTTGGGGGTCTTTATATTTTTCCGTAGCCTGTAAAGGAAGCCTAGCTTTTAGGTATCTGCTTGCATCTAACTGCTAGTTAAATGAAAAGAATCCCATACAAAATGGGGTCCAACATATTCTGTAAGAGACTCAAAATCATAGAATGATGAAAACAAACCATAAGAAAGAGGACTCAGAAGCACTTATTCTCAGGTTAATCATTTGAGGAAGATGGGGTGTAATACTGTCTAGCAGGTATTTTTACCTGATAATATTAAACTGCGGTGTTAGAAGGTGATGCTATACATACGGTTATGGAAAACAGTGATTAAAAAACCCTAAGAATTTTTGTATAAGTGACACATGATTCAGCATCTCATCAAGAAGTTATTGAGAGGGTTTTGTCTCAAACCCTAAACAATTTGTATGCTTTGCAGGAGAGGGGAAAAAAAACAGTAGTTATATATTGATTATTTCAACATTATACATGAGATAATGATACTCTTGACTAGAAAATTGATGCGTCGGTTTCCTTAAGCTTTTTAGTGTCAGCTGGCCAATGCAAATGATTGAGTATTGTACGGTGTACCTGTACATGGGTGCCTGTGTAGTGTCTCATGGTAAAACAGAGAATAATCTCACAAAGTGCATCTCAAAGATTCTTAATTGTTGTTTTTCAAGCATGTTTTTGATTCAGTGTTCAGTTTAGGTTATTTTCCTAAATATTCTAAAAGTGCATTTAGTGTGAACTAATCTGCTCTGAATGTTTTTGGTAAGTAGGAGCAGTAAAGTACTCTGGGTCACTTGTAAGGTTCTAATTAGACTGTTTTTTCTTGGTTAGCTTGCAAATATAATTTGATAATACATTACTTTAAAATTTTTAAGTATTTTAAATTGCTGTGCTCAGTATTGTCATTTTACGTGGTGTAGCATTCATGCTAGAAAAGTTGAAAAGAATAGTCTTGGAGGCGGTTGCAGAGCTTTTAAAATTGAGTTCTTAAGATTTTTCAGAGCGTCTGTCTTGGTTTTGTTCTATTATGCTAGCAAAGATCAGCTCTTTTTTGAATCTAAGTCATTTTAGTGGGGAATTCAACCTCAATTATGGTGAATTTTATGTTCTTTCATAGGTTTATTGAATATCATCATATTCTAAGACTGTTTTTCCTAGTCAGCAGCATTTAAATCAGGCACCACATAAAAAAAAGATATTTTCAATTTTTCTTGTAGGTAACAAGATTCTTATAACACACCCACTCATTTATGACAAGCATTAGGTTATCTCTTATATTCTAATGATAACTTGAAGACTTTTTCCAGCTTCCAGCATGGGTTGAGCAAATACAAAGAAAGACTTTGAAATCTCTTTCTACTGTCTGGAAATTCACTGAGAAAAACTTATCTTTTGATTCCTTGGTTACCACCTGGGGCAACAGCAACCTCTCTCTACTGCACTTTCAGCTGGTTATGAAAATTACATCTTGAAATGTAAACAACTCTGGTGGGACAGTTGATTTACAGCCAGCTTCTCTTTTTACTCGCTGAACGTGAGTAGGAGTAAGATTCAGCAGATGTGGTTTTTGTTCTGTTGTACTTGATGTGGAGCACAAAGACTTGGTTAACTGGTTCCTCTAATTGTGTTAGTGGTGTGTTTGCTCACTGGTATGAACTGTGATCAACTAACGTTTGCTTTTCCTATAGTGTATTTTCCTTTTTCCACCTGCCCCTCTTTAGACCAGCTGAACCACTCAGCCTGTTAAATTGTTGGGCTCTTTCCAGAGGATCAGCCAAGCTGTTCACCACACCAGCTGCTCTGGACCTTTTGGGTCACTGCAAATCTTGTGTGGCTGCTCCAAGTTTGGTGGGCACTTTTTGTACTGGTATCTATTAATTCAGTTTAGGTCTGGTAACCCCTCTGGGTCAGTCTAGAAAAGGTAAACTTTTCAGGCAAGTGTTAAAAATAATCCAAATGTGCAGGCTTTAGTGTTTCAAAACTGTTCACAATGTTGGCTCAAATTTGCTGAATGTATTTGCCCAGGAAAGCCAATAGTATTAGGCTTGCATCTCTGTTAGAAAATAATGCGGCACAATAGAAGCAGAACTGAAAAGCAGACTACTTGATGACTTGGCATCTGCACTATGGTTCAGCGGGTCTTACTTTGGACTAGTCCTAGTCCATGACTTGAATACCCCTTAGTTACTGCAAGACATCAGATGTGATCCTGGAGAACATCTTTCAGGGCTTTTTTTCCCAAAACCCCGTACTGCTTATGCTTTCTGCAGCTTCTGCCTGATGTGAAGCAAAACGCAGTAAGCAGGTATACTTGGAAGATCTACTTCAAAAACATTTGAACCAAAGTAGATATGTATGTATGACCTGGAAGGCTGCTGGAAGAAGATCCTAGCTCCATCCAGTAACTGTGAATTAAGGCATTCAGAATGTCAGTGCCAAGATAAATGGTGTGTTGTGTTTGGTTTTTTTTTTTTCTTTCTGGATTCCACCTAAACCAGTGTGTCCCATGTCTTCAAAAAGTCTATATTAAGAAATGTGCCAGAGGGTGTTCGACAGTGAATTTTCTTAGTTTCTCTTACTGAATCTTCTGCTTTGTGTAGGCAATTATTTACTGAAGAATGGCACGGTGATGTTCTTCACTACTATGTCAGTGTCATGACCATCAAGAAACAGTCATTCTCACTGCTTGCTCTCTCAGTGACTATCTCATGTAAGGTATTAAAGTTAAAACAAGAGCAGGAGCAGTTGGATAGACCTATACGTGAATTTGTTGTCTTTCAAGTATTCGTCTGGCATGAACAGAATGTAGAATTTTTTTTGAAGGTTTGCTGTTGGGAGCTGCTCCATGTTGTGTGATATACTCAAAAAAAAAAAAGACAGCAACTCTCCTCTAGGTAGAGAACCTGCCTGTGAGGTAGGCTGTGGATCCAAGTCCCTGCTTTAAGAGAAGGAGGTATTGAAGTTGCTTCTGAGATATCTCTGCTCTTCTGGAAGGCTGACCTTTTTGTTTTTAGAGTCTGTATTTTGTTCTGGGATCAACAGAAGATAACATGTTGAATGAAAAAAAATTGGAGATTCTGCTTGAGGATGAAGTAAAAAAAAAAAATAAAATTATTTAACCAGAAAAACCTGTCAGATAAATTAAATATATTGCTACTCTCTTGAATTCTCATATTGACATTAGAGGCAAAAGGAATCCCTCTAATGGCACGGTTACCCGAGATAAGTTTGACAAGTCTGGACTAGCAAGGCAGAAAAGGACTACCTAGTCCAAACCATGACTTTCTAATACCTTGAACCATTCAAAACTTGTTTCTTCTCAGTATTGTTTAAAGACAGCATCTTTGTAAATAACTCCAGACCATAAATGTTTTCCTGTTAATGGAGAAAGAGTAAATGCATTAAAATCCTTAGTTTTCTATTGAAAAAATAAAATAATCCCACAGAGGAAATAAAAGTACATGAATGACAGACAGGAATAGCCTCTGTAGGTTATGTCAACATATATGTGGTTCTGTCCTCATAAAGTTGTTTGTCTGTTGCTCTCTAGAAATTATTTTCTAATAATAAGGAACCTGGTTAACTTTGACACTTTGTGTGAATAGCACTTAATATTTTGCTATCCCTGGAGGGAATACTTCTGTGGTCAGCTTCTCAGGATAAGGTGGTTTGGACTGGCTTTGTTAATGCATGGCAACATCACAGTAATTTCATGTTATTGTCAAGTACTGCTGGAAGCCAACAGGGAGGATGGTAACTGGAAACAGAATAAAATGTCAGAAAAAAAGAATGTGAAGAGAATAAGACTCATTGGAGGGAGCTCACATCTGTATCTGTTTTTATGGGGCTGTAAAATTATACTACTTACTGAACATTATTTTAATTGTGGTTGTATTAACTATTGGTGTTATCACAAAAGTTTGTTTTAATGCCTTATGAAAACTGGCACTGGACTTCTCAAAGTTTTAAGTGCTTTTTCTCTGAGCTATACAAGTGCCTCTTATAAAAACAGAACAAGAAGGGCCAGAAGAAAATAAATGAAAGTGCCTTTAGTAATGCTGGAAGTGCTTGGTATTAGAAAACTTGGATTTCAGAAAGCAGTTCCTGCAATGAACAGATTGTCTCATTTCAAGAACAGCTGATGTGTTATGGAGAACTTTTCAAACTGTTATGATTTTGCCTGTTTCTTGCCATTGATTTTATTGTCTGTGTTGTTACCAGATGTATTTGCATAAGAGCAAAACATATTGTTTAGACTTCAGTTAAGTTTATATTTTCCCCAAGAAATGATGTTACTTTGAGTAACATTAATTGTTCCCTGTAGTGGGTGTTAGGGTACCTGATAATGACAAGGGTGAGAAGAAAAATATTGTGACTCAGGAGATAAGTAACCAGTGATGACTTACTGTTGGTTTTGTAATCTCAGGATCCCACTTCTGGTTGGTCTTGCTGGTTACAGAAGTAGTCAGTCAAGATAAAAAACCCACTGTCCCCTTCTGTTAAATGCAGTGAGATTAAGGTTAAAACCAATTCCTGCTGTCTGAAGTAGATTCTGTATGTGCTGATATAATGGACAGCTGTGTTGAAATGCTGGGTGGCTTTTTTGGAGAGTAGAGAAAGAATATTGGCCTTTCTGCAGAGTAAATCAGGAAATACATTTCCATTAACAAAAATATCATTTTCTTCTACAGGGGTGTGGATGCCTGGGTTTCATTCTGACCTCCAGAGAAAGAAATGAAGAACTGAAAGAGGAGACAAGGGCTTAAACTGCCTCCTAGTTATGGAGATGGAGGGATGTCAGTGTGATGGGGTGGTGCTTGAAAACAGTTTTATGCACCTTCGCTCTAAGGCCTAGATTCAATGCCGTTTGATGTCCACTTCCTCTAGTGAATTCCGTTGGCTTGAACCATGTTTTCTTTGAATAAGCTGTAGCTATATTTAAGCGTGCATCTACAGAAGTGAGTCTTTGCCAGCTATTCTTGGGGTGCCTTGGTGCACGTCCTCACCTGGCCACAGGCTGAGCGAGCTGGGTGTCTCTGGGAGCAGGCTGAGCTGCAAGCTGTGTGCTGGGACAGCCCCCATGGACACAAGCAGGCATTTGGGTCCCATGGGTCCTCTGCTGAGCTGGGCCATGTCCTGGCCTGGCCCCAGGGAGGTGCATGATGCCTGGGGCTGCCCTGTTGGCCCCTCGCTGAGGCAGTGAGGGTAGGTCCTGGCTCCAACACTGTGGCACTGGGGAGCCATTGGCCTCCATGGTGCTATGGCAGCTCTTCAGAGTGAGAGGAACAGGCCTTGGTGTATCTGGAGAGTGGTGGTTGGCAGTGGGTCCTCAGTGGCCAAGGTGGCTAACAGCAATTTGGTGAAGAAATATAACTAATAAATCTTTTACTATTTATTCTCCTAGCTTGTATGCTTCCTTTTCAGTGTCCAGGCATTTCCAGATGAATGCTGCCTTTTTTTCTTTTTGGATTGTGTTTTTTCTGGTATTTTTTTTCATTGCATGGTGTTCAAG
Source organism: Syrrhaptes paradoxus (assembly GCA_013400615.1). NCBI lineage: Eukaryota > Metazoa > Chordata > Aves > Pterocliformes > Pteroclidae > Syrrhaptes > Syrrhaptes paradoxus. The sequence goes on from VZTO01020997.1 coordinate 25,083, forward strand.
TATTCATTCCCTTTCTTAGTTTGTGTAGCTGTCTCTTCTCCAAAGAAAGCAACAGAGCACCCCTTCGTCCTTTTCCCTTCCTCTCTTTTTCTCTCTTTTTAACCTTTTTTTTGCGAAGTTCACTTGTGTGGAACACTTTCTTAAAAGCATAAATTTTGCTGTGTAGGGAATCTGTGCACCTCCTTTGCTGTGCCCACCACTCAATAGTTAAGTGGTCCAGAGAACTAAATCACTTTTGATGTCTGCTTGTTGTCAGTTCTTATTTGGTGCACAGTTTATTCAGAGGAATTTAGCTGGGAAAAGCCAGTGGATAAATTGATCACAACTTTGTTTGAAGGAAAAGTTGGATTAATATAAAAGGGAGTGTTTGCCAAAAGTCACCCTTGAGGTGACAGTGGGTTTAACATTGTGTGTACTGTGATTTTGCTGTGCTGACTGTGTTTGTGAGAGCATGCAGACATCTCAGCCAGGGAGAGGTGCTTCTCATCCAGCACAAAGCAGCTGTGAAAGCTATAAGCGGTGTTTTTTACTGCAGACTGGTAAATGGCCTTCGCTAGGATGCTGAAAGGTGTTTCCATGACACTAACCATAGCCGAGCTCATTGTCAGGGTTCCATTTTTACCTGTCTCGGTTATTCACTATCCAGTATTTATAAAAAGTAGTGTCTGCTGTTTTAATACCCTGTAACTACCTCTGTCCTGGGCCATGTGTTCATTCATACACAGCAGGAAGCAGTTTCAACATCCTCACACTCACCCCACTGTGTGGAGAGCTTGTTGGGAGTGCGGGAGATCTGCTTCACTCCACCATTCATCTGGGAGAATTTGCAACCAAATGTTCTTTTCCAATAAAGTANAGCTTGTTGGGAGTGCGGGAGATCTGCTTCACTCCACCATTCAAATGTTCTTTTCCAATAAAGTATCCCAACATTATATGTAAGGATGCTGCAACGGGCTAGAGCAATCAAGAAATTTGATTATGCTTCTCTGCTCCTGTAAATGTTTCTGTTGCTAATAGGATATCAGCAGCAGAGATGGAGACTCTTTAACGTGACCTTCTTGGTGAGGGGAAGAGACAGAGAGGATAGACTGCTGCTGAAACTTTGGTTTGTAAGCGGTGTCTTGAAGACTGGCACTTCACTTCTAAAACTCAGTGTTTTGTGTAAGCTGCCTCAAAGATCATTTTGGGTGAATAATTTTTTTTCTGCATTTTCTTTTGTTTGATATTTCTGAGAAATCAGAAAAATTGCAAAGCCATAGTCCCCAGTAAAGTATACATTGTGGATAAATGTAGGGAATGTATTCTGTCAGAATTTAACTCTCTCCATCTTCAGAGTGGAAGGACCTGGCTGAGGACAAGATATATGTTCGCCAAATACTTTTCAAAGTGGTCTTGACTTAATGATTGTCCTATGTTCCTAGGTTTAGTTCAGGCTGGGAATAAAGACTTCTAGGGACACAAGGCAGAATTTTTTCTCTCTGCCCATCTGACCTTCAGACAGTAAAGCTTCCTTTCAACTTTTCATTAGATATTGAACCTTCTGTCATTTAAGTGTTTATCAAAGTTATTTCAATGTTAGTCCATTCTGTAATACAAAGTTATTTTAAACCCTGTGCTTACAGTTGTGGGCTGTGGCTCATCTCACTTTCCCAAAGTCTTACAATGCGCTAGAATGCACTTCCAAATGTGGCCCTGTCTGGAAACCACATTTAGAACCTAATATAACATGTAAGAAGGACTCTGGACAACAGATATGGCCTAGAGGATGCAAAATGCTAGTCACATAAGAAGAAATTACATAATGTGAAAGATGCCATAGTTTTCATATGGCCACTAAATATTGTATAACTGCCTTTCCCTTAAAAACAAATGGATTTGCGCATTCACATATTTGCTCTAATAAAAGAGCTGCTTTTGTTTCGAGTTTTTGGAAAGAGCTATGATGTGCATAGTTCCAAGAGGCTTTTATCTTTCATCAGTGTTGTGTGTTTTGCCTCTACTTTGATATAGTTTAATTGCCACTTTCTTCCTTTCCTATAAATGTGGATGTTTACATGAACATACATTTCACCCATTTTTAAGCAGCATTTTCACGTTCTTGATGATAACAAGATGGCAAGCTGTGATATGTGTGTTCTTCTAGAGGCACAAAGAGTTTATAATGAGTCATTATAATAATTTGTGTGTGTCTTTGATGTTGTTGTAGCTTTCCAGGCAGATGTCCCACCTGCTGTGCCTTCCTAGTTTCAGTCTGATGAACAGTTAAAGCTACTGGACACTCAACAGTGGCTCTAGCATCCCACAGTGTGTTAGTAATAACTTTTTCTTCAAGATGAAGAGGCTTTAACTGCAGCACACAATCAGTAGCCCACACTGAAAGAAACAAATCAGAAAACCACTGTTCCATAAGCACAGAATTGAAAGAGCTGCATAAGTAAAATGACAGACTATTCATTCTAGTTTGGAAAGCATGAATAGGATTTTTGATGAAGCTTAATTTCCTCCAAGCTCTTCAGCCATGGTTAAACCATTTAAAATAAAAATAAGATGTGTTATGGAGCACGGTACTCATCACTGTTTATTTTGAACAAGTATGGGTCTTCCTCCTCTTCTTTACTAATAACAAATAATGAGTTGAATCCCGATCTCAATTTCAGCAGTACAGAGTGGGATAATTCCCCTGGCTGCAGTGACTTTGCTTCATATTTAAGACAGAAAAGGGAATGAAGCATTCAGACCAGTGGTTTTAACGGCTTGCGAATAACAGCATGTATTCTCTGACACATCACTGAGCTGTAGATTTTTAAACTGTTTGGTGTAATTTAAACCAACTTCCAGTAGATAACATTTTGATTAGGAAGTGGTCTTTTACTGAACAAAGTCATGCATCACTACTGTTGCCAAATGAGCCTCCCAGGCGTCCTATGTCCTTTGTACTTACTGAAATCTATTTCACCTTTGAACAGAATGCATCCTTGAACAATCTGTATTGTCTGGTATGCAGCTGAGCTAAATCCACTATGTCTTAGAGAACTTACCCATTACAAGAGATTTAAAAACAACCAACAAACAACCCACAAAACCTGTAAAACCCCAGTGCTCTGGAAGAGAACTTTCAGCCCAAAGATGTGTCACATGCCAGTGAGTTGAGATGGCTGGAGAAGTTGTTGACCAAAGGCAACGCTTTAATGCTGGATATTGAGTTTGATGCTCTGGCTCTTGCTGTACAAACAGCCACGTTCTCTTCAGTAAGGCTTCTTTAGGGGCACTGCCTCAGTCAGCTCTGTTGATGTTATGAGAATCTCACCTTTCATTCGATAAACAACAAGCTGCTTGGGGAACATGAAAATCTGTGCTGGATGTGCTGAAGAGCTGGAGCAGAAGATGGATAGGAACAGAAAAATACAGCCCCTCCTCTTCTTCCTGATTGTTTCTTTTCTTACACAATTATCCTTTCCTGCAATCAAAAGGATGGATGAGACCATAAGTCAGCATCTTTTGAAAAACATGTTAATGAGCTTGTAGATTACTTTCACATTTTTTTTCTGTACTTCTAGCCATTTTGCATTGTAAGATGTACAGAGCAGATGAGTTCATATAAATCTTTGTTACAGCCAACCTCTGTTTTCAACTAAGGCCTCTGCCTTTTGTTTGCTGCATTTATCAAAGTACAAGATCATTGGTAGCTGGAAGAAGTGTTTTTGAACACTCATTTTCTGAAGGGCTGATCAAGTGGCTGGGCTGTTTTTGGAAACTGCTTTGTCTTTATAGTGGTACTTGGGCAATTGCAATATATCGTCCTGTGCCAGGACACTGGGACA
>VZTO01020998.1:1041-73705 GCA_013400615.1 Syrrhaptes paradoxus
CTTTCCAAGTCGCCAAAAGCAGAAGAGTTATTTTGGCTCCCCAGGTGTGTACAGACTACTGCTCTTGCTGCAGTTTTACTGGAAGGTAAAGCCTGGCCGTGTGAGTACCTAAACAGGGGGCTAGGAAACTTTAAATGGAAAAACAAAATTTTAAATAAATTATATCCCTAGAGACAGAGATACCATAAAGAACATAAGATGTATATTCCAGACTCCTTTGCTTCGCTAGCATGTTGAGCTGGATCTGCCTCTCTCATTGAAAGCTTTTCATGTTCTTTGTTCTTATCAAATATCTTCCTTAATGGGAAAATTTAAATGGATTTTCAGTTTGTAAGGTTGGTGAGAAATGGACATAGAACCAAAAGTACTGGTTGTCAATTATGGTACGTTTTCTTTTAAATTGTTGCCTGGTTTTGTTTGTGGGTTTTGTTTTGTTGGGTTTTTTAATTATTGTTAGCTGTTTGGTTTGCTTTGCTTAAATTTCAAATCGACTTTAAATGCATAGACTGTCCAAAGTTGTTCTGGTATTTCTGGAGGATTCTTGTTTGTTGTGTTTTATTGGGTGGGAAAGATACTATTTCCACAAGTATTCAGCTCTGTATGAGTTCTTTGACTTAAGTGTTTCTGCAGCTACTGCTTTTCTTCTTCCCTGGAACTGACTAGTTTCTGAAACTGAGCTTTATAAGCTGATCATCTTGATAAGCTTCCCATCAAGTAAGGAAAAATGATACTCAGATTTTTAATAAATCAACAAATATCCTGCCTTCTTTTTGTTGTGGTTCTGACAGCTTTTACAAATCCTGTGTAACTGGGGGGAAAACCATCTTATCTTCAGTTGGACAATATAGGGGGAAAAGAAATCTGAATTCATATAGTAGAATCTATTAGGGAAGCCTCTACAGTATCAAAAGGAGTTGCTTTCTCCCCCACCCCCTCCAGTGGAATGCAGCAAATTACTTCTCATAACTCTAAAATTATTACTATTCACCTCTGTTACTGGAGATCATTGGGAACATCGTGTTTCCTGATGCCCTCACCCTGGGTTTTCATGGAAGAGGGCAAATGCTTTCATCTCTCCAATTTTTAAAGCTTTTTTGGACATAGGAACTGGCAGAAATTGTCTTTTCATATAAGTATTTGATTTGGCATGGGAAGCTCTGGCTGGAATTGCTTTGTATTAGAAGTATTCCTCCAAAGAGATATAAACATGTGATTTATTAATCACTGGTATTATATTTAAGAGAAATTTCTGCCTTTCCTTCTTGTTCAGCATGTGGACAACGTTTATTGTCACTGTTGAGGTTGGAATTAATATGATTAAATAAAGAATTAGCTCAAGCTTGGGTGGATTCTGAAGCTGGACTGATCCAAATGTTAGCAGTTACTGGTGTCTTAACAGTTGCAAAAATTTGGAAGTCAATGTATGCAGTTAGATTTTTAGCTAACTCCTGGAGTCCCAATGATGCAGAACAGTGAGAACCAGAGAAAATTCCGTGCCTGGTTCTTTGGTGCTAATTCACCAAACCTTTTATCTGAAGCATGTATTCAACAGATCTGATTGCTGTTACTTGTCATGAGGGGAACTGAAGCCTGTGGTTTTATTTTTAAACATGTAGGCTTACTCCCCTACATGATGATAGCTGTTTAATATTCAATATATGGGAAGAAGATCCCTCTCTTAGATGATAATGGTTGTGTTTTGTTTGAGATTTTTCTCCTTTCTGGGTCATTCTGTAAAAGTCAGTTTTGTTCCTCTTGTTCCATCATGTTCAGATACTACGTCATCCAAATACCATGTACCCAGCTAGTCTCAAAGTGTTTGGAAGGAGTTTTTTTAGATTGATTCACTGCTTGTAAAAAGAAGCAGGTATATGGGGAGATTTTCGGTGTCTCTAGCTTTCTACTAGAATTCATTACTGATTTCTGGCCCTGGGAGAAGATCCTACAGGTCTTGCATATCTTTGGAACAAGATTTGGCTCTGTCTAGACAATGAAAGCTTCAATGTTATCTTCTTAAATCAGAAAGTTTAGCCGTTGGCTTCATGTAGCCTGTAGGCCTGATACCTTAGTGGTGGCAAATGTTTGCTTCAAGTTCTACCTCGTCCTCCTTGTGTTGTGTGAGCAGCCCTGGCAGAGCCTGAAGGAGCACTTGGAGAGCAGCACAGCAAGAGCTCTGTGGCCAGATGTTGTTCTTGTACTACATTCTCTTGTATTATTGAAAAAAATAGGGAGAAAAATGTGTCTTTACAATTTATTAAGACAGTTCCAAATACGAAATGTCCAGGTGATACCTTGTATCTGTGCTTAGTGCCCAAGACTGGCACAGATCCTGTTTTGATTCAGATTTTCCTGAAGCTCGTAAAGAAGGCACAAAAAAAGTGGAAGAAAACAAAGATATTTAAATTTACAGAAGTGATTAAGTCATGTAATCCTGATGGGAAGTTTTCCAAAAAGTTTGCCTTCAGTTCAGCTGGAATCTGGGGCCATGAATTTCACTTTACACTCTTCCCATTGCCACCCACCACTCCCTTCATCCAACGTTTTATGCTCTTCTTTGGATGGGTACTTCTTCAGTACCATTTTATAAATTGTTAGGTAAGATGCATCAAAATAATCCCACTTCTATTAATGTCCTTGCAGTTTTATGGTTGGTTTTTTTTTTTTTTTTTGTTTCCTTTCCAGCTTACCAGTCTTGGTGGCAATTTTACCCCAGTTGTTAGGCTGAGCTGCGAGTGTGTTACAGAACACTGCCGGCACTGCATGGTGCATCCACACGGCTTCTGTAAGGGCTAACGCCTTTGCATTTATGGAACTTTCCGTCACTCACTCATCCCTACTCTGAAGCAAAAAGCTTTTTATTGATAAGAAAATGTAAACAGGAAAATAACTCTTGTCCAACGTCAGAACAGTAGTTATGATAAAAAACTCAGGCTTTTCTGAATTCATTCTTGGGTTACTGTATTACACTTTGCTGTGCTTTGTTTTGTTTGTGCTGCTGAGGCAGTAACGTGCTGAAGAAGCCTTGTTCTTAATTGATTTCTTTCTGCTACCTTCCTTGGTGACATCCTTTTGTGGTCTGAAACTGTTCCCCAACTTGGGATCCACTGACTGTGGAAATAACCCTTCTATAACATCTATTATTGTTGTTATTAAACCCCACTGAGTTAAGATAATGGAAGTGACTCGTATGTGTAATGTTTTTCCTTGCTGGCAGAGGCGTGCTGCGGACTTGGGCCTAAGAAAACTGTTGACCTGGACGTTCACTGACCAGCTTTGCTGAGGATTCAGTTCAGGGTCTTTCATGACATTTTGGGTGTACCTCAAATTCTTGCCAAACCCTTTGGAACAGTTCAAAAGAGCGTTGATTGTGTGCAGTCCTGCAGTAGGAGGTGCCAAAAATATAAAGGTCTTTTTTAATATTTTCCACAATGTTGCAAAGCTATTAATGTAAATTACAAAAAGATTTTTTGATTATCAAGGCAAGCTACAAAAAGGGAAAATGTGGTGTAATCCATATAAATCACTTGACTAAACCACGCACAATAAATCCAGTGTTGGTGAAGCTAAGTTCCTCTATCTGGCACCACAGTTTGCTCTTTACAATGAGCATTTTCCTCCCTCATTTGATAGCTGGTGTTTGCCACGGACCTTCTTCACCTTTATTCACATCCTTGTGATCTGTAGCTGTGCAGCACTCTGACTTGTTGGCATTATAAAAAAAGAAAAAACCCAAAACTAAAAATTGTAAAACAATAGGGAAGTTGCCACAGAAACAGTTAAATATTTGACCCTGTTTACTGCCAGCTTAGATAAAAATCAGATTTATCTCCCTGTGAAGAAAAATTCTTCAACACATTATACGTGCACTGACAGTCGTAGGTTTATTGCAGCCCATTGGAATAAGGGATTTCACATGTGTTGCAGTGGAGGGAACGTTTTAACCATTTGCTTCTGTTTGCCATCTGTTTTCTTTACCAACTCGGTGCTCGTGTGAATTTAACAGCTGCAGATGGTATTTCCTAGGCCAAAAAGAACACAGGCATCCCTGCCTCCTTCCATATGTCCAAATTAGTTACAGCAGAGAGATGCAAGGTGTTTGTTCCTGCCCTAGATGCTCTCCACAGTGATGGAGTAGGGCTCAGCCCCCACCTCCCCTCAAACAGAACACTGAATTGACTGGGAACGGGGCAGCTAGCAGGGCAGTGGATGGGGTTACTGCTGCAAAGCTGAAATGGCTACTTTTGTACAACTTACAGAAAGCTCTTTGGCTTTTCTTCCGTAAGAAAAAGTTATTAGGAATGTACACCTGTCTCTCACTGCCATCTGAGTAGTTGATTCAGGATCTTCCTATAACAAATACTAATAAAGAACCGAGGGCTTTGTTGTGTGTGTTCTGTTGGATCGGAATGGGATCAGTTTGTGGGAGGGTTTCACTGATCCAGTGCTGGTTAAGAGTTGGGTGGTCATGTTCCTGCCTTGGTGAAACAGTTCTCCTGCTTGTACGGCTGTGCTTTGTTCTCTTTCCCGTGCTGAACACTCTCCAATGGGGATGGTGGGGAGAAGCACATAGAGTTGGTAGATGTGATCAAGCACTCTGTGTGCAGTTGGAATTTTAAGAGCTCTAGTGACTACTGTATTGCTGAAGCCTTGAATGCCTGGGAACTGAAGAATTCAAAATAATTGCTAGTTGGGGGCAGGTTTATCTGGTTTAAAAGACTAGAACCAAAATGGGGACTGATGACTTGTAAATAAAGACCTATGCACCGTGCTAATTTCATTTTTGTTGTCGTTCTATTTTTATTTTAATGATTGGGTTGAAGGAACTGTCTTCAAATTAAAGATATTATCTAGTTTATTCATTATTTTTATTGTAGGACCTTAGTATAGAAGGTGCTGTGATCTCCACTGAGGAAGCAACCCTTGGCAGGGGGGTTAGAACTAGATGATCTTTAAGGTCCCTTTCAACCCATACCCATTCTATTCCGACCCATACCATTCTATGAAGTTGGATTTGTCATTCTAGCTGTAGTCTACGTGGGTATTTACAGTCAGGTATGGCTGTGTGCAGGGTATGAATATATATTGCTCTTTTGGCTTGCATGTACTATAGCACTGGTGCTAACTGACAATCACTGGTTTTGTTCGTGGCGTAAGTAATGCCATTCTAACTGTTCTCAAAATGCTCTGCGACAGAATAGTGTTTAGCGTGAGTGTATCCAGCCCAGCTCTGAGGTTTGTATCTGTATTGCTTTGATCAGACTCTCTCTGCTTTCTGTGGTGTCAGTGAACTGCTGGATGCAGGTGTGAGCTGGTGTTGAATTTTCCAATTAATTGTCTAGTTCCACAGCCACCTCTCCATCTGGCTCAGCAGGCAGCCGCTGTTCGACAGGGGCCCACGGCACGAATACCAGCGTTTGACAGGCCAGAAGTGAGACATATTGGCAGAGCTGTGCTGGAACTGAAGAGTGTTTACAGATCAAGAGTGAGTGGATTGACACTGCTGTGCACAGGGAGAACTGCCCTTTCTCTCTCTGCCTGGCACTAGCTAGTCCGTCATTTTTGATGGTAAAGGCTGTATGCGGTAGGAGAAGAACAAGGGTTGAGACTGGCAGCCAGGGGTGTTAATGGCCGTAATCCACTGACTCACTCGGTGACCTCGGGTTAATCACTCGACCTTCTCTTGCTAGTTAGCTGCAGCTGTGAAAATGGGCAAAAGTCATACTTCATCAGCCTCCAGATGCTGAGTTGGAGCTGAGTTTTCTTGGGGAAGCAGCTCATGCAGAATATTAATTTCTGTCATAAGTCAAAAGGAAAATGGGCGAAGCTGGCTGGTTAACTTGGTGGTGGTTTGTCAGGGGGTCATCTCCATCCGAATGTGATATTGACAATATTGCAATGTATACTTATAAAATGTGTGTCAACCTTCTTGTTTTGCTAACTGTAATGTTTTGAGAAGCAACATATGAGGCTCTTGTCATTCAAACAAAAGGGGAAGTATGTAGAACAAAAAGTTATAAAGCATTTCCATCTGACAGTACAGGTATGTCCCCCAGTGTAGTGTTTGAACTATAATGGATCCTCGTGCAAAAGATTTTTTTATTTATAGATATTTGAAATTACTTACGGGTTATGGGCGACAATGAATAGCAAGGGCTTCAGGCCAATACAAGAACTTTCTCTAGTTTGGATGAACGCTGGTTTGTTTTGGTGACGAAGTATTTTTTTGAATAATTGTGGTTTGGAAAACCAAGTACACACGGAGTCTATTGCTGTATCTCAACTGGGGGTTTGATTTTCAGATCCGAGCACATAAATTGGTACGTGGAGCCTGGCATTTGAAGGATTAAATAGTCCTTTCAGAGAGCTAAGATGCAAGATGAAGACACCTTGAACGAAAAACTGGAGTTAAGGCATAAAATAATCAGCATTTAAAATAAGCTGACCTGAAACCCCGACTACTTGTTAATTAAGTTTGGATCCAAATTCACCTTTAATGAACATTCTAGAAGCACAGCATGTAGTGCGTTTGGGGTTTGGCTTATGGCCATTTTTGTCTGGATCAGTCTGTGTATAGACTGTGCATCAGTCTAGAAACGTTTCCCCTTGAGGAGGTATTGTCTCTGAAGTTGCACGCAGCGTTGCCTGGTGGGGTGGTTTCTTACGGAGAGATTTTTTTACCTGGTACGTAATACTTGTTAGCGGTCACGTGATATCCATCCAGTTGGTACGAGTGCGAGTCAGGGCTGTCCCCTCAGGCAGGCTTCATTTAAACACTCTTCTCTGTGCCAAATTTCCAGGCATTTTTCTCTTCTAATGAATGCGTGTGTTGTAGAGCCGAGACCTCTCTAGCCCTTCTTTCCCTTTCCCCCCCGGTTCTGCCCCTGTTTCAGTGCTGTGTAACGCGTGGGGGCTTTACTCAAATGGTGCTCTGAAGAGTTTCAGAAAACCTGTCAAAATGATTAAGAGTCTGAAATTCTATATTACATTAATGTTTTTAAAGCATTTTATTCAGGAGACAATATAATATGAAATATAACAAAAAATATCAAGCACTGGCTCTTACATAACACTTCTTGAGGGGCTGCTGTCACTTTATTGAAAGCAAATATTTTGAAAAGTGTGTCTACTCTGCAACATGAGGAAAAAAATGAAATGGTCTGTGCTGGTATCAAATCATTTTTTAATAAACTGAGAACATTTATAGTTTTCAGTCTCCATTAGAAGGTTTTCTTGGGCAGGTTTGACGGTAAACTCGCGCAGTTAATTTAGAAAGAACTTCAAGACCATCTGGGTTTTTGAAGTTTGGGGTTTTAAAATATTTTGTTCCTTACTGTGATGAGCAAGAAACTTCTTTGGAAATGCTTCATGTTGGCTAAGCTGGCAGGGCCATCCAGCTCTTAAAGGAAAACTGATTCATATTAAATTTTACCCAAGTAGGGAGAAAAAACCATAGTACTAGTAAAGTAACAAAAGAAACCTCTGCCTGAATATTTAATGACTTGGGGTAAGATAGGGCAATGAGAAATAAGGTGGCCAATTCTGAATAAAGAATCCAAGACAAGAACTGAGCTGATTTTCAGAACCCATTTACAATTGATTGCATTTTTTCCCTACAGATTTGCGTTTTTATCTTTTAATTTGGACTCAGAGCTAAAGATTTTGAACTCCCAGAAAATCACTGTGGTGAGCTTTGTGTTCTTATGACTGTTTGTTTCTTTATGCTTTAGTTCCTGATCCACCAGAGATGATGGTGAGGTTTAGTTCGTTTTGTTTGGCTCACCAAAGATTGTTACAAATAAACTCATTTTGTGCCTGAGTGTGGTTTTATACCCTGCCTTTCTGAGTATCCTGTTCCCTTAATGTGAACTGAATCTCAGCAAATAAGGATGGATGGGTTCTTAAAGCATTTTGCCCACTAAGTAGAACCAAACTGCACCTGGTTTTCTTCCAGCACTTTCAACTCGCCTCTTCTGGAAAGCCCCAGTGATGCCATTCCAATGTTATATCAGCAATTTAGTTAATTAAGCTAGAACTGTTAGATAAATTCTTGCATGTCTAATCTGAATATTTTGATGAAATTCAGTCCTCTTTCTTCTTATCCTACTCATCGAGTACTCATCCTTTCGCAGCAGCCCAGTGATGTATCTGAAGACAGTTATCCTACCTCCTTCCACTCCTCTCTCTAGACGCTATGATATCATATGTTCTTTTTCAGCTTGGTATCTCAAGGGAGTTCAATTTCTGTAAGTTTTGTGGAAAAGAGGAGTTGAGTAAAGGAAAGATGTGTGAATTAGTGTTCTTACAAAAAGACACGTGTGCAGAATTCAGATGTTACCCATCCTGAGGCATCATCTCGCTGACGAGCTGGCTCACAGTTCCGAGCTGGTCAGCCGGGATAGCTGTTCTACACACCACCTGTTATCCAGACAGACAGGAAAACTGGAGAGCTTGGGAGACGTGAGTGGGGGAAGGAAGGAAAGGGGATGCTGAAACAAGGGCTATCTTAGAGAAAATAAATGCCGAGATTATTATGGTGGAGGGAGTAGGACTAAAGGAGAATAGAATTTTTTAGTTTCAGTGTTCACTGCTGATGTTAAGACTTGTTTTGAGCAGGCGTGGGAGTCTGGTACACATCGTAGGACCCAAAATTCCTGAACTTTCCTTAAGGTCATTTTGTAGTCTGAGCCAGTCTAATTATTTTATAATGGGATGTAAATTATTTGGAGAACATATTGAACTGAGCATTCAGACTCACAAGTTTTGTTCCATGTTCCACTACTGGAATGAGAAGAAAGAGATCTTTGTATCAGGATTTTCATTATTAAATTGGTGATAAGTATCTGTATTTTGAAATACATGAGTGAAGAACAGTGTATACATACGGAGTTATCAGTCTGTCTTTTATCAGAGGAGGGAAAATGTTGAATATTCTACAGAAGCATTACATAAAAAAAACCAGTGCAATTTGCCTAACAAAAAAATACCACGTCTCTACAACCAAGATCTTGGTACCTTGCTCTTACCTGAGATAACATGCCAACCTAAGCATTTCAGCAAGAGTAGGATTTATACTTGGGGTTTTTTTTGTGCTGGAAAAGTATGATGATCTGTAGAGGAAAAAATCAGACTTGTCATATGAACTTATTTCGGCACAACAGTCAGTCAAGAGAAACATCAGAGAAGTGTGTGTATGAAGAGAAGACTCCCTGCCAGGATTTACTTACAGTGATTTTGTTCATCTGTGATTTCCATTGCACTTTCTATTCTGATACAATTTCCTTGCAAACGACTCTAAGCTCCAGTTTGGGTTTAGCTAGCATTATGTAGCATGCAGGTTGCCAGGAAGTCAAGAGCTGTGAGTACTGTCGTGTTGTTATGACATTGCTGCCTGTCCCTTTCAAAGTTCTCCTTTAATCCATTGCAATCTCTCCATCCTTTGTGCATCAGGGATAACGGGAGTTGTTGATTTATTGCACTAAAACCAGATGAGAAAGCTTGACACACAGATTATTCATCTTTTCTCAGTCATCTTGGTTTTTATTTCATTTTTTTATAGCTTCTGAAGAAACTCTTCTGAAACACACTGAAATAAAGGTTAACATCATTGGAAACACACGATTTGCTTGAGATGCTTCTTGAGAATCTGTAGTTTGCACTTTTCTGGATTGGCCAGGTCGGATGGCAAAGAGCTTTAATCAGAAGAATGCTCAGGAGTGGGTAGCTGGTAACTCTTAAAGGTTGGGGGAAAAGACAGTGTCAGCTGAAAAAAGCAAATGTGACATTTCTGAGTTGTATGTAGATAGTCCTTAAAGTGATGTTTCAACAAAAACTTTTGGAAAAAATTTATTTCAATAAAGCAGTCTAGATGATTCCGTGGAAATAATGACACATAGGTTCATGCCAGAGCAGATTGATAGTGGAAGGGTGGAAAAAGTGTAGGAAACTTTGTTAAATGGCAAATTAAACTGTGTTGCTAGCCTCTTAAATAGCAGACGTACCTGCTGGAAATAGTTCCATGAGGAGATCTGCCATCAGGAATAGGAAGCTCTCAGAGTATTTCCTTCCAAGGTAAAAGTTTTTCACAAGTGTGTAAGAAACCCCAGCACAGCTGAACAGCGTGTAACCAAGAAGTGCTCACTTTGTGCTAGCACAGCCTTTTCCACCTGTGAATTTAGGTATTTTAAGTAGGTAATGAAACTTCCAAAATTTTTTTCACAGGCAAGGAAAGAATGTGGAAAATGTGTTTCTAAATTATTTCGGCAAACAATCCCAAGAAACCTCCCCATGGTGAACAGGGACATGGTTGAGGTCAGGAAGCAGGCTTCGTTGGTCTGAGTTTTCCATTGAAACCACTAAACCGTACACCTGAAGAAAGATAACAAGTAATATGTGAGAGCTCTGTATTCGGGATTATATACCTACAGGAGAGGTGGGGAGGGACTCTTGATCGGGGGCTGGAGTGATAGGATGAGGGGGAATGGTTTTAAGCTGAAAGAGGGGAGATTGAGATGAGATATTGGAAAGAAATGTTTTCCTGTGCGGGGGTGAGGCAGTGGCCCAGGGTGCCCAGAGAAGCTGTGGATGCCCCATCCCTGGAGGGGTTCAAGGCCAGGCTGGATGAGGCTTTGGGCAACCTGGGCTGGTGGGAGGTGTCCCTGCCCATGGCAGGGGGTGGAACTCAATGATCCTTAAGATCCCTTCCAACCCAAACCATCCTGTGATTCTAAGATAGGAAGCACAGTGTGAGTCCGTTTATGATAATGGGGAAGAGCAACAGATGAACCAAGCAAATTAATTTACCTGGAATTTTGCCAGAAGAGGGAAACCATTTTCTGTGGGTTGGTTTGTTGTTTTTTTTNGGGGGGGGGGGGGGGGGGGGAGGTGCGGAGCACTGGCAGTATTCAAAAAGGGCTCATGTGCACATGTAAGAGAGCAAGTGTGTGGTTAATAGTTTCCTGCCCTAGAGCTTCCCTGTTTAATCTGGGAGCCTGCGTGATTACATGTTTTTCATGTTATTTTAACCAAGAGAGAAATTGAAATGTCCATCCCGCCTTGTGTGTGCGCTGAGGGTGAGGTTGGTCAGAGCACAGCGATGACATGGGCTGCACAGCCCACAGTGTGCTCATGAAATGATTCAGGAGCTTGTGATCTACTGGAAAGCCTGCACTGGAAAGTCTGAGAGTCCTGGGTATAAATATCAGCTGTGACACCGAGAACTGCTGCGGTTCACTGTTAATTATTCACATGCTTGCTCTCTTGTCCCATTCCTGTTTCTTTTTCCCTTGTCCACCGGTCAGTACAGACTGACTGCTGTGGTAGATAGGCTTTTGGTCTGAACTGTTAAAGCTGTGCTTTTTTTCCCCTTCTGTCCTTCACTGTCTTAAGGTATGTACGTGCCAAACAATTTGCCATGGCTGTTAAACACTAATTAGGCAGCATTGTTGTGTCTTGAATGTGAAAAAGTATCTGAAGTGCTAGTAAATAATTCTGATGAGTTTTTGACTCTCAGGTGGTACAGTGTTTGCTTCACATACATGTGTTCCCTCCAGTAGAAGTCCAGTCTGCAAATCCTATGGCTTCACTGAAATAAATAAAATTTATCAATAAAAAGCATATGTGGTCTTCATACTACAAGCTCTGAACATCAGGTATCCTTTGAAATGAAATTCCATCAGTGTGTCCTGCAGTATCTGCAGGTGGCCTGTGGAAGGAGATTTGGTTGAAAATAAATTCTATTTTGAATACAGTACTGAAATAGAAGACTATTTTTATTCAGTTCTGGAACTTGATGTCTTTCTCTTGAAAGTGGTTATTAATAACAATAAAAATCTGAGGCTTCCAGTCTCATGAGAGTGTTGCTCACCAAGAGCAATGTTCAGGTATTTATGGTGTAATTCAGGTGTGAGGACTGGGGGAATGCACAAAACTAAATACAGCTGAATTCTAACATTAAACGTCTAAGAAAAATAGATCAGAGAATCAAAGTGATGCTGTAAAACCATGATTTTTGGAACTCTACTAGTCTTGATTTTCTTGCCCAGATATTTCAATTCACCAGTTACTGATTCCAGGATGTGATTGAAATGGTTGCTCAAGAAAAAAGGTTTGATTCTCATTTTGATGCTGCAGCTGTGTAATTTCACTGACTTCACCAGAATTTGGTGCTGGTTAGTAGTTATTTCTGAAAGCAGTTATCTCCAGATCTGAGCTGGAAGCAGTGGACTAGTGGAAGCTGAAGAGGCAAGGTGGCAGCTGTTCCTGTTGAACAATCTTATTTATTGAGTCTCAAAGGTGATAATGTTCCATTCCTCTGAAATGATAAACCTAGGAACAGGACACAACAAAGATAGCGACTGTTCTTTACCATTCCTCACTGTGGGGACCAAAATCAAACTCAAGCCCTGAAGTCTGAGTGTTAGTAGTCTGAACCCAAAAAGGGGAAAAACAAGCCCTATCTTAAGGGCGATGCATCTTTCCAGCAATTCACATTTTTCTTCTACTTTTCCATTAATAAACGTCAGCTCCACTGCAAGGCTTTTCTCTGAACATTTGGAAATATTTTAATGCCCTTAAAATTGCAGATTTCTATTAAGAGGCTGTGCTTTCCTCTTGCTGTGCTATCCTCGCACCTGTTTTGCCTTTGGCACTCAGCGGTGGATAATGAGGTTACCTAATGTGTTGACTGTTGGCTCCCAGCTCTTTAATAGTCCAGCAGAATGCCTTTCCTGCACTTGTTTGGGTTTTTTGGGATTTTTTTTGGTGGGCACAGGGGAGAGGTGATGTGTAAGGAGTCCTTCCTTCTCTAAGCTTTTGTATTACTGTGTTTGGTACTGGTTTGAGCCGAGTTTTTGATATATCATGAATTGAAGGAGAGATGTGCCTGCTTTCCGTAGGAAAAGTGCCTGTCTTGGCTTTGACTTGGCACAAGATTTTTTTGTGCAAGATGAGGTGCTCCAGGTCTCATCATTTTTCCTACCAATGGAAAACCGTGCTCTTGGCGATGGTTCAGCTCTGCCTCTGGGGCAGCTGATGAAACTGGCCGCAGGGTGCTGTGCGACCTTCATAGCAGGAAGGAAGAATGCAAACTCTCCACCTCGTTTCTATGATTTTATGCCACCCTATAGCAAAACACTACTGTAGTTCTTAGAATTTGGTGAAAAATGTCAGGAAAATTAAATCCATATGCTACCCCCCAAGGCAGACCTATATCCCCCTGGTTACCCTAAGCTTGTGAATTTCACAAACCACTTTTTTTTCTTGTTAAAATTAATACCACATTGAAGTTAGATAAGGTCACATGTGATTTAGTCCCCAGTGAAGATGTCAGAATTGAAATGATTTACAGTGGAAATAGAATTGTAGTGAGAGAATTACTGCGTGTTATTGCAGAACGGTGAGATGAGGCCGTTGATTATAAGGAGATGTAACACAGCCACAACCCAGAGCTCTTTGATGCTGTTGATCCTTTGTTCTGGATGGACTCCCTCATTTTTGAGGCTTTAATTTTTTCTAATATTTTTAAATTATTATTTTACTGAGAAAAAAGAGTAATTGTCTAGAATGAATGAGTTTGGTGTCCGTGAGAAGTGCTTGGTGGATACTGTGATCCAAGCTTCAGCAGGATTCCTGCCCACCCTGCCAGCTTGACCTGGAAAGACCATCCTTAGAGTTACAACACAATCCATGCCAAGGCTGCTTTACTGGTGTCATATATAATTATAATCATGGGTGCCTCTGTTAGTATGAGAACTGCTCCTTTTCATCAAATTGTTAAGAAAGCCTCCTTTCTCAGATTTTTATACCTTGAATATGAATGCTTTGTCTAGGTAAAAATGAGCTTTGGGTGTTTTTAAACCTTTGCCTGGGATTCCCAGGCATGCAGTGGTAGCTCAGCCCGGGTTGCCGGATGTCTGGGAATTCGGGATGTGCTCCCTGTGCGCATGGATCGTCTCTGCAGCCTATGTACAGTGAGCCCAGTGCTCCTGGGAGGTATCAGCCCTATTCCACTTGAGCTAAAATGAAAATGTGCACTTGTCTAGTGAGGTTGATGCATCCTGGAGCTTGTATCTTGCCGCACATCTGTGAGTTTTGCTTTCGGGAAACACAAAAAGCACAAGTAAGAATGTCATCAGCTTGGGAGTCGGAATCACTTTTATGTCTGACTCACTGCATTTCAACAATGCGTCTCAGTGCTTTTTCCCTTCGTATCTGTAGTCTGTTGACAATATGGGATCTGTCGAAGGTCTGTTCCTTAGAACAGACACAATGCTTAGCACAAGGCGGGAGGGAGTACAGAGAAAGTCTTGATCTCGGTTTGGCCCTCTGGGAAATTTTGTACTGTAAATAGAAGTAGTAAAAACTATCAGGTGATGACACTTTTTGGGCTGAATTTTTTTGAACTGGAGACCTAAAGGTGAAATCATCTGTGTTGCATTACCCACCATTGTGCTGTCCAGACACCCTTCGCTGTCCGTGCACTGGCAGATTACTGCTTGAGTAGCACCCTCGGTGTTGTGGAAAGGCTGCTGCTCTGCCCACAGTCAAAGCTGGATGTGTTGCTTTGGGAAGCTGTCGTTGGGACTCTCTTTTCATGAGCTGCCACTAATTCTGAAGGATTTCTTGTGCATTTATTTTGTTCAAAAGGAAAAATTCATTCCTTAATTTGAATGCTATAGCATTTGTTACTGTGTTTAATTCCCAAGAAACAATAAGAGTATGTGGAGTAGTGTTCTTAGTAGTAGACCATTAGGTCTATGAATTTTTATTCAGACACACAGCTATTTAATCATTTAGTTGTTTGCAGATTTGCTGCTACAGTCAGAGGACGCTATCCATTTGTAATAATAGCAACAAATACTTCAAAAGTTTGGGAGTTCAGGTTTGCTTATGGATAGAATGGCCAGTGAGCTCTTCCCTTTAGCTTCTGAACCATTGTACTCCTCCTGCAGTTAAGAGTTCAGGTGACACTTCCTGTGATGACTTTACTGATGGAAAGATGGTGCAAAGAAAGAATTTGGAAGGTGATCCGTTAGTTCCTCTCCCCAGATTGAGCTATCTTTTCTAATAATCACATGCACGGGGCCATTGCTTCTGACGAAGTGGAATTTTGATTGAAAAAGTCTGACCCACGGAATGCTCTCAGTTAGCTACACCTGTGCAATGCCAGGAGTCGCCAAGTTCTCTTTCCCGTAATTCCTAAATAACTGCAAAACACATAAATTCCTAGTCTTGACCTTTCTGTGCATTCCATACAATTTTGGCATAGGAACACTGTTGCCTCGAGCCCAGACTTGGGCTGCAGTGTTACAGATCATGGGCAGGAGAACGACGCACATGCTCTGTGCACTCCCACCTTTATATCCATTTCTTCAGGACCCATAAAGCAGGATTTTGTGTGTTTTTAATATACAACTTCACTTCTTCCCGTAAGCATGTAATTTCTTGGGCCGCTTGTCTCAGATGGTTATTCATGTCTCCGAACATGTGTAGTTGGATTGCATCTTGTTAACATTGGCCCTCTCCTTGAAAGCCTGTAACTGCTACACGTCAGGCTTGAGCAGAGGCAGCGCAGGCAGGATATAACAGAGACGTATGGAACCTTATACCTGCCCCCAGGTTCTTAGCAATTAAGAGAGGTTTTTTTAGTTCATAAAACTTGGAGATGAAGGTAGTTGAACCTGCACAGGAGTTAAGTTCTTTCAGCGGAATGGAATTTTACTACTTAAAGACAATTTCAACACTATATGATCAATCCAGTTTTAAAACAGTGACTCAGAATGTTTGGCTGGATAAGATGCTAATTCTTGAGTTGCTTATATTAAAGAGGCCAAAACCTTTGAAGTTCAAATATTGAAGAATAGGTTGGAACATGGTGTTTGGGGTCTGTTTCCTTTTCCTTTGAAGGACGTAGCAAAAATATTTGTGAAAATATGCTGCAACAGTGACTGGGATAAATTGGTAATTTTTACCTTAAAGAATGCAACTTATGACTTTGATCCTTTTTAAAAAGAATTAAGTGGTTGTGTGGATTTGCTATATCTTCATCTACTTCCCAACACAGTAAGGAGAAGTGGTTGTGAACAAAATTGCTCCCTGTAGATCTACACCTATAAGGAGTCCCTTGGCTGCTGAACAACGCAAAAGCTCCATTTTAGCGCTTCTCTGTGCAGATCCCTGACTTGCACAGACCCCTGGGTAGTCCTGCTGCAGTCCTAGTAGGGATGTTCTACGTAGCGTGGTAACGAGCTGATGTCAAAATTGTCCTGAGCAATGATGAGATGAGAGCGTTGACTCTGAGAATCATTTTGGGAGGCATTTAGGATTGAAAAAATCAGAAATCTTTTTAGGTAGGATATGCCTGCGTAATCAATAGACCCACACAGTAGCTTCTTCGATAGCTGAACGTCTCTGATACAGCCAAGGCACGGCTTTTTACTTCACATGGGATCATCTGAAACAGAGGTGGAAAGAATGAGTGTGTCTCCTGTGATTAGAGGAAAATGTGACTGCAATTCCTGATCAGATGTCTGTCAGGAAAGCTGAAGCTGTAAATAAAGATCTGTTCTTTTGAATTGGCTTCAATGTAACGGTTGCTGGCTAAATAATATCTGATTCCACTTCTTCCAGCAGTGTTTGCTTTGTTGAAGGAACCTTAAAAAGAACAGCCCAGCAAATCCCTGCTCCAGCAGGTGTGTCACCAGAAGTTAACAGATAAAACTTTACAGCTGGCTGTGCATCTGTGATGTATTTGTATCTTAAACATTCTTCACCTACAGTGAGAGGCAAATAGGTTTGGGCCATCCTGATGACAAACTGGAATGACGTTCTGTAAGTTTAAATTCAGTTTGGGTGGAAAATAGAGATTAAAATGGAGTGATGTGAACAAGTTAATAAGTGATACCTGTTTAATGTCAACTGAACAGATGAACTTGTTCACTGGCTAAGAAGGAAACAGTGCTGGCTTTCCTGTGTGTCCCAGGAATCAAGAAGCACCGTTGTTTGATGCTAATGGGTGGAGAGGGAAGTGAATATTGTGTGTGGTTATCAGGGTGTCAGTATCTCTAAAGTATATATGAACACAGATGTTCTTCAATTGAGTTACAAGATCTTTTTAGGAAAAACAAAAAAGACTGTGCAGGTTAAAAGGAGATGGGGAAGCAGCTTTGAAGGTAAAAATATTCTATTTAGTGCCCTGCCTGTACTCACTGCATCTGTCTGTTTCTCTGCAGGGCATCACACCTACACGCTGTAGGTATGTAGGAAAGTTTGGCTTATTGTGCCATGCTCAATTACAAAAATCAATTAAGTCTTATGTAACCTATTTGGACAGTGTCTGCATAGCACAAACCACATCTTTTATCTTTTGTAAGTTGACCAGGTTAGTGTTTTGTTCTCAATTTCTTTAAGTATTTTTATTTAGAGTAGGTTGGTACTTGCTGTCGTTGAACTATAGTCTTGGTTTTGTTGTCTTGGTTCTGGACTAATGTTAGTTTTACGTTTTTTACATGTTTTTAAATGTCTGGGGTGCTTTGGTGCTCCTTTCTACCTCATGCGTGTATTTGCTTTGCATGTACTTGCTTTGAATTTGACTTTTTTCCCCGCAGGTATTACAGAAAGCATGACTTCAGTTCTTTTGCCTTGTTCTGTTAACAGCATACCTGAACACTTGGCAAACCCCATCACTCAGCGAATGCTGAACAGCTCCGGGTTTCTCTGGGTAGCCAAAGGAAATATAAAATTAATTAGCAACATAATTTAGGTCTTTACCTGCCTTGTAAAAGTCCACAAGTGTTTGTACTATTTAGAGACTTCTGGCTGAGGTCCTGTTCTCTTGTTTGAGGAAAAGTTCAGATGAATTGCTGAGAAGTTGATAATTAGTGTTGGAGATTCTCCTAAAGTCCTTCACTGTTTTACACATTCATTTGCAAGTCAAATTGCTTTTGAAGTGAAGTAGCTGCTGAAAAGGAAAGCTTTTTTATTAAAAATTGCATTTTGATACCACAAGTGCTGTTTTCTGAGCTGAGGACAATGGGCTACCTTGGAATTGGATCCAGTTTTTTTGTATCGGGTTACTTTTTGGCACTGATTGTTTTCAGTGCACAAAAAATGGGGAAGAGCATTCCGGTGGAGTTGCAATATATTGAAAACTCCTTAAAACCCATTTTTGTATGGGTTTTATATATGCTAGTGCAAAAATAATTCTTAAATATACTCATTGTCTGAAAAGAAACTGAGAGAAGCAGGACTAATAGTATGTGTTGGGGAAGTAAAACACCTGTGAGATTTATCTTTTGGCACAATAGCCGTTCTCAGATCTTTTGTGGATTATTTGAAAGAAATTAGAGAGTGGAAGGCAACAGTCCTTTTATGATTCTGACGAATCACGCTGCATGTTAGAGATCTGTTGGAAATTCTTGCAGGCTTTACCCTTCCTTACTTTGTTCAGGGATGTCTGTCACGCTGAGTGTTAGAGAAATACCAGTTGTATCATATGGTATATCAATAAGATCATGTCTGGGAGGACAGATAACAGAAAGAATTGTGCTATCAATTTCTTCATAATGCAGCACTATCTTCAGACTTGTTGCATAATAAAAAGCAACTAGCTTTTGTGAATGACGGGCTTATGAAGCTCAGTCAACATTTCTCATTTTGTAGCAGACTCTGATTCTTGAATTTTGATGGGAGTTTATCCCTTGGAGAAACTGATAGAACAATCTGATTGTCCGCAGGCTTTGTACTCACAGTTCATCTGTCTCTGTTAGTCTAAGTGCTATTTCCTGGGTTTTAGCTGATTTCTGTAGTGGTGTATCAAGATGATACAATGTTTCCTTTCTTTTAAAGTTCCTTAATCCTATTTTCAGGAAGAAATAGTTCAGACTTTATTTTATTTCCTTGGCAGGGGACCAGTTTTAAATCGGGACGTGTAACCAGACAGCAGATGGTCCATAAGATGCTGAGCAATAGCTGACTCAAGCCCTTCAGTAGGGTGACACACGCTTTCTCGGTTCCCATTTTCCTAGGTTGCGTGGTAACCGAAAGGTCAGCCTTATTCCCTAAACAGTGGAAATCAAACATAAGTTCAGAATACTGAGTATTTTTTCATTCATCAAATCCTTCAGGGCTCGTTCATTGCTAGTGTACGTGTCCGGGCGTATCTTTAGTTTTCCATGATTGCTTTGTGCAGCTGGACGGATGTGCCGTCTACGTGCAGTCCAGCCACATGAACGTCCAAAGCTCTCCTGATGGTTCAACCAACAATTGTAGCTTCCTTGGAAGGGAGTGGAGTCTTCCAATACTTGTTGGTGAAGCAGGGTAATTAGGTGTACATGGGAATGCAGAAAAAGCCCTTCAAAGGAAGGGAGAAGTGGTGGCATTCTACTGCTGCTTGTAGAAATACTTATCGGTAGCATTGGATTATCTGGGAAAAGTGTAAGAGAATCTGTTTCCTTTTCTGACAAACTTAGTGATTGCTAGGATCAATGAAAAGCAACCCAAAGCGCTATAATCCATAATAAATATCTCCCTTTATCTGCTTTTATACCAGTGTTTTCCTCTTGACTCATGTCTTGCATAAATGATTTGATGACACAAGGCAGTGTATCCAGAGAGGCTTTGGAGTTTTAGAATGTGATCACCGAAGAAGCTTGCGGTCACTTTTCTGTGGCCCTGATTCAGTAACTGATCCCTTTATACTTAAATGTGTGTTTAGCATAACTTCACATGTCTGCTATAGTCCTTTGAAAAAGATCTGTGTCTGCCCATCCAGTCCTAGTGCTGGAGTCCCAACCTTAAAATATACAGCTGGTTGGAAAATACATTGCTTACCTCTTCTGTGAAAAATCTAGAGTTTTTATTTTTGTTTGTTACAGACCTATGTATGTTTCGGTTTAGACATAAATTTGCAAATGTATGTGGAAGGCAGAAATATGTCCTTTTCTTATGGCCAGAATGGAAGATACTGATGTATGATGATGTTGCTGTGAAATTTTTGGTCAGCCACAGTGAGGAAAAAAAAGCAGCAAGTAAAAGGGTCAGTTTATGGTTAAGTACCTGGATTATGCTTTAATGAAAATAAGTGCTTTATGTTTATTGTTCATTGCAAATAGTAACAAATACAAGCTAGTTAGCTTTGACCTAAAATGTGTTACGCTGTGTCTCTGAAGCTGTTATCAGCCTGTGAAGCTGTGCTGATAAATCTCTTCCACATCTGATTGACTCAGTGTGTCACTTGGAAACCTCTGGTGTGTTATTCCTTGCAGTAAGACATAGGTGAAGTACCTTTTGTCTGAGCGTATTTTTGTTTGTTTTTAAAGTTAGAAAAGCACTTATCTAGGTTTTGATTTAACTGTCTGTTGTCAATAGTAACCTCTAAATAAAAAAAGAAGAGACAAGCAGTAATTATCTGTGACTTTTGGCATTCCAAGAGGAAGATTTAAACTTTTAAAAATGGCTTTAATTTCTTCTTGGCTGTTTAAATTTTATCAAAGTAGCTATTGCAAAGATTAACCACATTTTCCAAGTGGATGAATATGCCCTACATTTTGAAACACTTTCTGTTTTGATTTTTTTCATCATGATTAACACTGCAGTGAAAAAGCAGCACTCCGCCTTGCTTCTCAGGTGCGCTGAGGTGGACAGCGTAGTGCAGGCTTGATGGAAGCATACGTGTTCTGTGCCAAACAAATACGTTCTCTTACTGGAAGTTCTCAGCTAAAAGTGAGTGCTCTTGAACACTGCAACCTCCCATAAATGCCTGGAGGGCCATTGCAAAGTCACTTTCAAGGCTTCAGCGAATGCAATGATGGGAACTCTTTCAGCAAAGGATCAGAAGTCTCTGTGCTGTCTTTTGGCCAGAGGTTATCACTTCAGCAGAAGGACGTTTGTGATTACGCTTCTGTTGTTCCAGTTCATTCTGTATCTTTATGGAGATTTTTCCACTTTTGAATGTTACCACAAATGAGGAATTTAGGAATCAGAGACAGATCTGATACCCCACCTTTTTAGTATTGAAAATCTGCAAACGATGCTGCTGTGTTCTACGTGCTCAGTAACATCGATGTGTGTAGCTCAGGGATGTCCTGCCTGGTGGGATTGCTGCGTTCCCAGATACTCCTCCAGGTCTGACAGGCTTCTAGCCCTCTGCGGTGCTTCACCAGGTGCCAGGTGAACATCACCATGTTTCCTTTCTGTTTGAAATGCTTTTCCCCCAGTAAAGCAGCAATACTCAGTCTCCAATGACAGAGGGTCTCGGTGACTTCTGCTAACAGAGAACTCTCTTTCCAGTTGCCTTCTATCTTCCTGCTCATTCAAGGCTGCCGTTACCCCGGTCTGACAGATGTGTCATTCTCCTGATGGAAGCCTTAGTGTCTTCCGGATGGTGGTGTTCTGTCCTTGGGCTAGAGAGCAGAAAACAGCAGCAAGGTTTGTAAGCCGTGTTAGTCTCTTCCATGCCAAAGCAACAGTTGCCTGTGTTTACCCAAAGTTTATTTCACTGCCTTGTAAATTACTTGTTTTAAACAGCTATGGTCTTTCAACACTGCAGATCAACTCAACTTTGCTGCAGAGTCTCGTCAGAATTTGGCCTGTGCTTTGTTTTTTATTTGGTCTAAAGTACAAGAGATCAGACTCCCAGAGAAACGTTAAACCCGTATGTATGTGCACATGTGTTTTCTTGCCAAAGTACTAATGATTAAAAAAAGCACTTCTGACAGCAGGAAAGTTTTCTGTTCCATTTCTCCCTTTACACAAAAATATATTGTATCTTACGGACTGGGTTTACAGTTACCTGGGAGAAGCAAGCTTTGATGACAAGATTCCTAAAAATGCGGGCACGGGGTTTTTTCTTGTACTTAGGGTTCCAGTAAAATGCTTCCCCAGCAAAGGAAGCAGAGATCCTTGGAATAAAGGGTTTTTGTTTTTGGTTTTTTTTTTTTCAAGACCTTCAGCATCCCTTGGAAGTACTGCTTTCCAGTGATGAGCTGAGGCCTGATGGAAGAGATAAAAACAGAACAGGATTTTTATAAATAGCTTCACTGTGATTAGGATTGTGACTTTTTAATTCTAGCAGTAATTGCTTAGGCACTGCCAGGCTTTGTGCATTAGGTAGTCTTGTCTTCTTGAGAACAGGTCAGCCCTTCAGTGTAAAAACATAAACTGTTATCCACTGATACTGAACATGGTCAGATATTGATTTCGAACGTTTAAGAGTGGTGTGCTCTTCCACACTGGTCACAGACGTGGAAATGTGGCATGATGCTGTCCTCTTACTTGGCTAAGCTTAAAGCAGTGATCCCACCAACAGAAGTCACTGGAAATACAGGTCAGTCCCACTGTCGGTGGGAGAACAGACCCTGTGTCTCTAGATTATCTTGCATCCTGTTGTCTACACTGTGTTTTGAAATTAAAAAAAAAAAAAAAGAAAGAAAAATACACTTTCCAAAGCTTGCAAAGACTTTAAGTAGAGAAGTACATCACACTTTTCTTGTGCTGCCTGTTCTAGCCCTCTATACTTCTAGCCCTCTTTACATATCCTTTTCTTGTAAAGACCTTTTACTGTAAAATAGGAGATTATGTTCTGGTAAACACACCTACTCCTGACAAATAACAAAGTCATTAAAAAGTCAATAGGCCTCTTACACAACTCCAGCCTAACTTGCTCTCCCCGTTCACCCTCTCTTCTGCTGTATTCAAGCCAACACCCGTATCCACTAAGGCAGGGTGTGCATAGTAGCTTGGGGTCCCAGCCACCATGCTCAGAATGTATTTTTCCAGCAGCTTTGGATTTGCCTGGCTGGCTTCTCGGCTGGCCTCAGCTCAGGCATTTTGGCTGGCTCCGCGGCTGGCTGTTGCCTTAGCTCCCGGAGGGTCTGATAATGGGGTCAGCTTGCTCCTTGAGATGCCATTTGCCTTTTTAGCTAAGCTCAGATTGGAAATCGTTCACGCTGTTACACCAAACACACGGTCTAGTGAACGGTGGTTAGTACGGGTGGTTATGGATGGACAGGGGAGGGGCAGAGCAAAGAAATAATCCGAGATCCTTGAAGCTGGTGTGCATGTAGCACGTAGATTTGCTGGTGTGTCTCATTTCTAGACAGTGCCGCTTGCTGCTGCCGTCAAGGCTCCTGGGCTTTCACTCAGGCCGGCTGGCAGAGTGCTGGGTTTGAAACCTGGTCTCAGCTTTCATCTAGCTGCTGGGGAAAAGAACAGCATCAGCAGGAAAATGGTTTAAAAGGCTGACAGGAGCCTGTGACTTCACTGGGTTACTGGCACCGCTGTTGTGTGTTAGAAACCCAGAAACGGTTCTGCTGCTGTAACAAGAGTGTGTGATGAATCAATCAGCGGCAGCTCCCCGCTCTTTCTGAAGTAGGCTGTGCAACATCCCGATCTGTCAGTTTTTCTTTCTGCAAAATGCATCCTGCGTATGTGCTCTGTATGATACCCGTAGCTATACTGCCATACGTTAGTTTTTATTTTAAAGGAAATTTAAGTTTCTAGGGCTGGATGCATGGACTAACAGCTGCTGTTTTGGTTGACTGTCCTGGTTGGAAATAATTCCATTGTGTTTCACTGTGGAAATACAAATCAAACTTAGACCTCCTACAGTTACCCAGCTTGTTCATGGGGGGAAAAAAACCCAAAACCTCAATAACGATATGATAGTTAAAAGTCAGTACAATTCTCAGAAAGCAGTCTTGTCTCGGGAATGCACAATATTAAGCAAAGTGGTATCAGAAAATTGAAAACAGTCTCCCTACCTTTCTTAAGGTATCCCTTATAAAAGTCTAAATAAGATATATTGATCATGAACTCTCTGTGAAAGTATTATTAGTAATGTGTTCTTAACCTAGACTTCTAATTTCTTATGGGTGTGTTAACTGCTACAAATTTGCTTTTCTTTGATATCACATAAACTTTTAATTCTTCTACTTTTCTGTCTCCAGAGTATGTGACCTTGAATTAAATGTGGCATGTATTTCAGAGGGGAGTGCAAAATAGCTTGATACTCAGCAACAGAACTGCTGCAAAGTCACGAGCAGACTGTTGTAGTAGCACAGCAAATTTTTCTTGCTCTTCTCTCTTGGAGTTCACGTTTATGTGTTTTGCAGAAAGACTGGCAGAAGAACCTACGTCTGAAAAACTAAGGGGCTGGAATTGTGAGGAATTTCTGATTAAAATTAGTATTTTGGCCCTTACTGAAGGTCCTGCTTTTTCCTCGCTCCAGTGTCATGCCATGTTTCTTTACAGATAGCTCTACCTATTCCAACTTCTAAAGGGTTTTTTGTAACTCTGAGACTCGCTTCTATCCGAGAGATATTTTACTGCTTGACACCAACTTAAAGGTAAATTGTGGCATAAAGAAATCCAGTTGTTTGTCCAAGCTGGATTGCAAGTTAATGAAGGATCTTAGAAATAACCCGAACTCTGTACTTACCCTGCACTCTGCCTTTGGGTCTGTGTTATCAATGCTGTCGTGATTTAAAACGGGAGAGGAAGCTGTTGGCCAAATCGAGCTATGATGTGAACAGGTAAAATGAATTTGCATGCTTTGATGCACTGAGGGAACCAATGGTTCAATGATCAAACCTTTAAAACTGGAAAGGATATGTTATGGAGAAGTCGATCCCAATTATTATTCTTTCCGGTACAGTATATGGTTGGAAAATCTGTAGTCCCATGAATGAAAGCCTGCTCTGGCACCCTCCCCAGCTAGGGGTGGAGGTGGAACAAAAGGAAACTCCACATTTTATATGTTTGGAGAACCACTACAAAGGCAGAAAAATATTTTGACTCTGACTAAGTAAGGTCTCTGCACGGCTCAAATGATCTCCCAGAAATTACAAGCTATGCTGGAGAAATCTGGGAACAACCCTGAGAGGGTCTCTGGTCCTTATTCAGGCTAATAATTTCCAAATTATTGCATTAACCTTTTTACCTTTAGATAAAGGTCAGCAGAGGTAACATGTTTGTGAAGATCTCCTATAAAAACACTTATTTTTTTTAAATGGCTCATTTTCCTCTCCTTAACACGGTATACTAGTTGGAAACATCTAGTCATACATTGGATAAAGCCCCACTTCAGATTCTCAACTCTCTGATCTTATTCCTTTCAATTTTTAAAGCTCTTCTGGATAAGGTTCTACACTGTAAAATCAAAACTCATTAAGATTAAAAAGAACAGGCTTCAAGCATACAGATTAATCTCTTTTTTAATATTAAAGTTACATCTAGCAAAGAACTCCAACCTAATGGATGGAGATTGAAATTCATTATCTTGAACTGCCTAACCCTTTGGGACTCTTTTTTGAGGAGCTAAATTTTCAAGAAGTCTGCTACATATCTGCTTTGGAAACCTTTCGATGTGGTCCAGCTCTGGAAAAATGCTGTTGGTTCTGGATGACTTTTCTTTTGCACTTTTTTTTTTAGTACAAGTGCTATTGACTGGAGACTCATAAATGGAGACTTATCAGTTGCTTGTAATTTATAACAGGTGAATGATTGCTCACCACGAGTATGTCTAAAAGAATAAACAAGAACATGACTTAAATATCTGTTATTCAAGATACCCATTACGTGCTCAGCCAAGATCATCTTTTCTTGCCTTGTTTTTCCATCATCTTTTTTTTTTTTTTTTTTCCCTCAACTATAGTGTTGTGCTGGGCAAGGGACAGTGGAGTTCCTGAGCATTACACCCTCTGCTGCCTTTTTCTGCCAAGGAACAGCCCCTCCCTATCAAGTGCTGCAGCAGCTTGATCCATCTAGTACAGATGTGACATTGTCTGGTGGTTAGAGCACAGCACAAGCTCAGTAATTTTTTTTTTCCTTGTTAGTGCTTGATATTGTTTAAACAACTATCTCAGTTTTCCCAAGATAAATGTTTCCATCTTCTGGAGATGTTATGGAGTGTATGTATCTGTGAAGAAAGAAGATACATACAAAATCTTTGTAAATATAGAAAAATTTTTCATAATTTCTTTACATATTCCACTTTCTTTGGGAACTGATGCTCTATTCTCATTTCCTAGATCCAGTAATGTGAATAGCTTCACTGATCCTTTGCCTCAGCCGCAGGGTAGTCCTGCGAGCCAGCAGAAGGGCTCTCTGACGGCGTACAAAACCCTGAGCTCCTGCAGGAGCTTCCCCTCAGGCATGGAGGGGAGGTCCCAGGTGCAGGGGAGGCTTGAGCCCAGGGCTCTTCTGAGCAAAGCCCGGTCCCGGTGCCGGCGAGTGTGTGTGGCAGCAGTGTCGGCACTGGGTGGGTCCTCTTTGGATGGCGTTGAGTGTCTCCATCCAGGCCTTTGCTGTGACAATGGTTCTGTGTGTTGTGCCTCGCCTGGCCGACAGCTCTGAGCACCGGGGCTGAAGTTCCTTTCCACAGCACTCGGAATAACCACTGCAAATGTGAAGCTGTCGGGTTTTCTGGTCAGCAGGCTTGGCAGAGGACTGCTGCGGTGTACGCTGGTCAGATACCCCAGCTGGAGGGACATCTGTCATACCTCTGCTCTCTGCTTGAACTGTAGGAAGAACATTCATCCAAACCGTGTCCTATGTGATGGAGCAGTGTGTGAGCTAAATGGGACCCTGACGGCAGCTTTCGGTGAAGGTGAGGGTCAATGGGAGATCTTCTCAAGGCAAAAAATTAATCCCAACTGCCAGACATCATGCTGCTGATTATTCTTTAACTTGTGAAATCCATCCCACTCTTTTTTGACTAACAATGCCACCAGAATTAGGCTCCGTGAGACAAAACGAGGCACAGTTCCTAGTGCCTGTCTAGATGTCTGGGGAAGGAGCACTTCTGAGCCGCACCTGCTCGAGCGTCGCGACGCTTGCGTTATTCTGCAGCTCCAAAACGGCGGCATCAGTGCTCTGTCCCGCTGGGACCCCAGCCTTGCGCGGAGGGAATGTCTTTCCTTAAAGCTGGAGATATTTTCTGCACATACTATGACAGTAAAGGCAGGATGTTTGCTGTCTGCTGTTAGTTATTATCTGGCAGCGTCAAGTGGAAAATGCTAATAACATTAAAGGCTGCGAAATTATAACGTTTTAATAGGCCTTAACCTTTTGCAGTGTGACACCCTTTTAATCCTTTGATTTCAAACAGCAAAGGCCAGTATTTCCTCTATTATGTTTTGTAAATTAGTACAGCCAGGGGGCCTTATTTGTTTATTTATTACCCCCATTGCTAATAGGTACTTGGTCTCTAATCCGATTTTAGATCCCCAGAAAAACTGATTTAATTTACCTTATAGTCACCACAGCAACCATAGTACTTGCCGTTAATAAGGTTAAGGAAGGAATTCCATTGCCTGAAGTGTTCATTCAAGAACTGGGAAAACCTTTCTCATAACAGAAATGTGCGATTGCCAACCAGCTGCCCGTAAAACCGGAGGGTGGACATTTAGAGAGGGAAGGAGCAGGCTGGAGGGGAGAGAAGAGCAGATCTGAGACACTGGAGATGGAGAAGAGACAAAGTGAAGCGAAACAACAGAAGGGAAGTGGGAGCTCTTTTTGTGCCTCATCAGATGAGAGTTATAATTAGTGCCTAATTTCTGTGCTGATAGAGAAATGGGAATAAGAAATGTTCCAACAGAAAAAAATCAAGGAGGAAAGCAAACCTAGGGGAGAAAAAAAGGAAAAAAAGATTTGGGGAAATTTTCTAAACATGCCATGGGCTTTTTTTTCTTTCAGGCTAGGTTTTGTTTAGCCAAGCCTGCTACTTTTCATCTCTTCCTTTTCTGTCTACCAGAGCTGCAGTATGTGCAGTTACCAATGAGAGAAGAAAGGATGGCAGTACCTTTTGTAAAATTTTATGGAATTGCTGTTTGCTGTCTCATTCTAAGCTAATTCACAGCTCAGCACTCTAGTCTTTCTTCATATATTCTGTAGCTGATTTCCCATAAGGAAACCTGCAGATTGTATACTAGAGACTTGATTCCCAGAAATGAATATTATGATCTCTTGTGCATAGTACAGTCCTTAGAATTCCCCAGGTGGTCAAACTAACCTCTTATATTTGGTCTCGACTGAAGAACCCTGTGTGATGGACACTTTCACACGTTGTCTTCTGTTAAAAATTTCCATCCTGTTCCTGGTTTAATAGAGCTGACCTCCAGCATCTGACCTTGTTATACCTTTGCTAGGTTCAAGACATCTTATCTTTTCCTTATAGAATTAATTCAGAAAGACTGTGTTCAAATCATTTCTGTCCTGTGATAAACTGAATACATCAGGAAGTTTTTCCTCTTTAACTGTTAAAACTCCTTTTTAAACGTGCTGGACCAGCTTCCTGCACTTAGCCGCAGTAGACAGCATTCTAACCCGCATACTAGAGCAGAACCAAATTGACTTTAAGAGCAGACTGCTTCAAAAGGCAAAGCAGCAATAAATAAGCTATGACTGTGGGTCTGGAGAAATTGAAATTTCAGCATAACGTGGCGAAAGAGAGGAATGTTTGAACCTCTTTCTGTGAGTGACAGAATTATGTCGATAGCTTATTCGAAAGCGCGGCGGAGTCCTGCGAACAGCTGTGTTACCTGCCGCGGCCAGGCTCCAGTCTCAGCCCCAGGGAGATCATCAACCAGGCAGATCTCGGTGGAAAATTCAAGGGTCACGTTCAGTCTAGACCGAAAGAAAACTGTTGGGAAACACAAGCGTCTGCAAACATATTTAAGTACTGTTATGAAGAGGACAGGGACCAATTATTTTGATTAGGCAATAAGGCCAGAGCAGAGAAGACTTAGGAAAATCTGTCTAAGAAGAGTTAGTCAATGCAGTAAAGGTTCCAAGGGAGGTGACCAGTCCATCAGCTGAGATACTCAAAGCAAAGCTTGACACCCATCTTTTGGGGATAGTTTAGGGGTAGTGAGATCACTTCTGCTCTGAAGCAGAATGATGGATTGCGTTGACCCAGCTGAGGTTCCTTCCAAGCCAAAGGCTCCTGTGGTTCTGCCTGCCAGCACACCCAGTTAGGCACTCATCTCCGCAAGCAGCTTTCCAGAAATAAAATCTATTAATAAAAAATGTGTGTATGCACACGTGTGTGTGCAACTCCAAGCACAGGGTTACACAACTGCTCAGGATCTGTTTGTACATCGCACAGAGCAAGGGCAGCTCCCAGGCTGGCATTGTGCAGAATTCTGCTGTTTCGTCTGTGCTGCCACTGACTGTGCCACAGAACTAAACCCGAGGGAGTTCTCCAAGAAATCCCCATGTTTCCTTGCAATTCCTTGTTTCTGTCTGCATGCTCATGAATCTTCCTACCTGCCTTATGTAGCAGGCATCACAGGAAGAATGGTGAAATGTAAGCGTTATAGGAGGTATTTTGAGACATTCAGCTTACCTCTTGTTTTCTTAAATATTCACAATGTTCTCCTGAACTTAGGTACGCATCTCGATATTGGCAGGTGCTCAGAAGCATGTTTGGATCTGAGTTAGTCAGAAGGCTTCTGTTCTGCGGGCTTCAGGACCCTATCTTTGAAATGGAAGCAATGTGGAAATGGCTGTGAGCACCTGGAAAATATCCTTCCTTCTCCTGCTAAAGGACGTCGCTCCCAGGGAACTGGCTGTAGGGTATTGATCTAGGACTTCACGCCAGGAATTCTGGCAGTTCACCACTTTAGTGAAAGGAAGGGAAAAGCATCAGTTTAAGGAGGAAAGGAAGTAAAAAGATACCTTACTTTTTTGAAAGTGAAAATCAGGTACTAGAGTTCATTTTCTATCAGTTTCAGTACATCTGGGAAGGTTTGAAGTCCTATTAATACAGAATTAGTTCTGTGGCTTTGTTCAAGAGCACCATAAATTCCTGGATTTTTAGAAATTGGACTCTAATAGTTTGTTTTTCAATAAATCCTTTGCAAGTCTGTCTTGATGACTTGGGTAGAAGGTGATGGGTAACTATGTTTCAGCATGATCATCCTTTGTCTGCACATTTTCACAGCCGCCTTCTAACTGCAGAAGAGCACGATAGCTGCAGAGTTCTTTTCAGCAGCAGCACAGTAGTTGTTCAAGAGATGCGTGCACACATGCTGGCATTTACAAGCACAAGGAGTAGAGATGGTTGACTCTGAGGTACAGTTTCTTAAAAAGCTGATGGGCAGACCTTTACTTTGAAAACATGACTTTCTCTACTGATGTTTGTGCTGCTTGCGATCTGTGTTCTGTTAGGTAGGAAAGGGAGAGTAGCCTAATACCTTCAGCCTTTGTGAAAGTTCAGGAAGGTGGGGCTGGTGCTCAAGACCAGCATTGTTGTACTCAATTACATTCTAGTTACAGAATTTCAGTGTAACTCCAGCCCTGAACATGGGGAGGTGAGAGGGTGGTGGTGTGTCTCCTCGTCATGCTTTGGTCACCTGAACGTCAGCCCAGTAAATAAGTGCTGCTGTCCTATTTCTCACAACGTGTGAATTAAACAGCTGGAGTGTAAGAAAGTGTTTATACTGCTAGTTAGGGTTCACCTTACAGATTTTTTCAACACTCTGTTTGCCAGCCATCGATACTGTAATCAGCCCCAGGGAGATCATCAACCAGGCAGATCTCGGTGGAAAATTCAAGGGTCACGTTCAGTCTAGACCGAAAGAAAACTGTTGGGAAACACAAGCGTCTGCAAACATATTTAAGTACTGTTATGAAGAGGACAGGGACCAATTATTTTGATTAGGCAATAAGGCCAGAGCAGAGAAGACTTAGGAAAATCTGTCTAAGAAGAGTTAGTCAATGCAGTAAAGGTTCCAAGGGAGGTGACCAGTCCATCAGCTGAGATACTCAAAGCAAAGCTTGACACCCATCTTTTGGGGATAGTTTAGGGGTAGTGAGATCACTTCTGCTCTGAAGCAGAATGATGGATTGCGTTGACCCAGCTGAGGTTCCTTCCAAGCCAAAGGCTCCTGTGGTTCTGCCTGCCAGCACACCCAGTTAGGCACTCATCTCCGCAAGCAGCTTTCCAGAAATAAAATCTATTAATAAAAAATGTGTGTATGCACACGTGTGTGTGCAACTCCAAGCACAGGGTTACACAACTGCTCAGGATCTGTTTGTACATCGCACAGAGCAAGGGCAGCTCCCAGGCTGGCATTGTGCAGAATTCTGCTGTTTCGTCTGTGCTGCCACTGACTGTGCCACAGAACTAAACCCGAGGGAGTTCTCCAAGAAATCCCCATGTTTCCTTGCAATTCCTTGTTTCTGTCTGCATGCTCATGAATCTTCCTACCTGCCTTATGTAGCAGGCATCACAGGAAGAATGGTGAAATGTAAGCGTTATAGGAGGTATTTTGAGACATTCAGCTTACCTCTTGTTTTCTTAAATATTCACAATGTTCTCCTGAACTTAGGTACGCATCTCGATATTGGCAGGTGCTCAGAAGCATGTTTGGATCTGAGTTAGTCAGAAGGCTTCTGTTCTGCGGGCTTCAGGACCCTATCTTTGAAATGGAAGCAATGTGGAAATGGCTGTGAGCACCTGGAAAATATCCTCCCTTTGCCAGCCATCGATACTGTAAGCGCCATAGTCCAGCCAGTCCCTAGTATGAAGCTCGTTCCTCCCCTGCTTGCCTTGCCCCTGGTGTTTTTCTGCAGGATGTTGGGGCTTTATCCAGTTGTAAAGCTCTTGAGCCCCTACAACAATCCTACAAGGTAGCTTCTGAATTCTGACCCTTTCCTGCTTTTTTCCTGGTTTTTAAGCACACAGAGACAGGACCAGAAGGAAGGACACTCACAGTTCTCTGATATAAGTTGTAGANGTATTTTGAGACATTCAGCTTGCCTCTTTATTTTCTTAAATATCCCCAATGTTCTCCTGAACTTAGGTACGCATCTCGATATTGGCAGGTGCTCAGAAGCATGTTTGGATCTGAGTTAGTCAGAAGGCTTCTGTTCTGCGGGCTTCAGGACCCTATCTTTGAAATGGAAGCAATGTGGAAATGGCTGTGAGCACCTGGAAAATATCCTTTATTTGCCAGCCATCGATACTGTAAGCGCCATAGTCCAGCCAGTCCCTAGTATGAAGCTCGTTCCTCCCCTGCTTGCCTTGCCCCTGGTGTTTTTCTGCAGGATGTTGGGGCTTTATCCAGTTGTAAAGCTCTTGAGCCCCTACAACAATCCTACAAGGTAGCTTCTGAATTCTGACCCTTTCCTGCTTTTTTCCTGGTTTTTAAGCACACAGAGACAGGACCAGAAGGAAGGACACTCACAGTTCTCTGATATAAGTTGTAGAACCCTTCCCCAGTGTATAAAGTAGGATTTGAATGATTTGGGTGCAGGTTGCAATGTGTGGTGTGGGCTGGATGGGAGGCTGTCGTGGCTCAGCTGACTGAGGACAACCAGGAGTTCCCCTCTGCGCATCTGTATAAGTGAATCCTCTCCCTCGAGCAATACAGAAATGTTATTTATTTACTGTAGTTTTTCCAATGCTTTGACCTTTAAAAGGTGACGGTCTTTTAAAACAGCTTGGTTGGTTGTTTTTCCAAATGCAGACATAATCACCTACTGCTAAAATTCCTGCACATTAGAACCTATTGTGTACAAATATTTGATTTCCCACCTCGGTTGAGCAGGGTTTCCTGGTTTGCCTTGAGTGGCTGTTAGGATTTAGTGCTCTTATAGGGTATTGCCATTTCAGGCAGTGCCAGGAAAAAACTAATAACTCCTCTTTAGCAAAGCTTAGGTTTTAAAAGTTAATGAGGGACACTTGAAAACTGGCAGCTTTTCAGTCTCTAAGAAAGAATAAGACTAAATATGATGTAATGAAAAGGGAAAAAAAATAGAAGGCCGTTCCTTCCATTTGTCCTGCCCCCGTATGCTCTTTGCGAGGATGGAGCTGAAGGTGTGATGCTAGAGCAGCAGCAGTGGAAGGTCACCAATGCTCCATGGTCTCTTTTCAGGTGTCAGACAAGAAATGGGAGTTTCCAAACGGGTGTGCAGGGGTAGGACAGACAATAAAAGACACACAGGCATCTTCTTTTTTCTTACCTTTTGGTCATTTCCTGGATGTACCTCCTGTAGTATTTACGCGTGCGTGTGTAACTTATAATGAAATTTTAAAAAATCTCTCTAGTCTGGAAATGAAAACCAGCAGAGTTAAATCATAAATATTGTTTAGTCACTGCCGGACTGCCTGAAAATCACACAAGTATCATCAAGTCCAATGGGAAAGGATTAGGAATATTAGTGGGTGAATTTCTGTAGGCTATAGAGGTGTTATTGCAGAGTTTTTACCAGGGATTATGAGCATTAATCTGTGGTTACGTCTGCAATTTACAGACCCCCTGGGATTTTTTTCAGAATATGGCTGTACACTGATAATAAATCACAGCCATGTGATTATTAAAGCTTGTACTTTTGGCAAGGATGATGGAGCGTTAGGAACCCCATTCAGAGGTTAAAGCCCTTATTTGTTTTTCTCTCCATCTTCTATCACCTTTTATTCTGGATATTTCCAAACAGGTTTGTACCTTGTCTAATGTAAACAGCAGTACACAAGTGGGCAAGTGTGTTATTTTTTAAATTATTATTCTGCTGCCATGACTGTTTCTAATGTAGCCCGTGTTTAGTGTTAAAAAACTGGTTTATGGACTTAAACCTATTGGAATGACATTTATTGCAATTTTTTACTTAGCGGCAGATAGAATTTACAGTTTTCCTGTACCAAAGAAAATGAGTCAAAGGCGCGTAGAGGTCTGGTTTGTCCATTCTATGCTGGAAGACCTGGGATGGAGGACCTCAGAAGAACTGGTTTCCTTTGCACTGGTAAGCTGCTATCCAGGGTTTTTAGAGTAAATCAAGCCCTGGTCATACTTGGCATTCCGGTGACGAGGAAGGAGAAGAATCATGAGGGTGAGACAGTCTATAAATGCTTTGAGACTTATGGATAAAAAATTCAACACGGGGGAAAAAATAGTGTTCTAGGTTTAGAACCAGCTATTGCACATTTATACGCGGAAGATGGGGGATGCTAAATGTCGAGGGCATCGGCTGACTCCCACTGTGGTTGCTTTCCCCAAGGGATACTCGTATGAGCTCCATGACACTGTTATGGAAATATGTTTGTGGAAAAATGGTAAAAGTTTTCACCATGATTGTCAGAAAATGGTAGGAATTTTAAAATTCTGTCAGTCTTGCAAAAAATTAACCAGCCCCTTTTTCCTTCACCTCAGCTGTCAGCCAAAACATTTTGGCAGAACTTGAACAGCGCAATCTTTCCAGAACTCAACACTTTGTTGAAAGCCATGTATGAAAAATGCATTTTTTCTCATTGGAAATTATGTTGGTCTGTAAGAAATGGTGAGGGAAAAGTTCGATTACTAAGGGGCGAAGTAAATGCTCCATTTTGGTTTTGTTATTTTCAGGCAACAGATCTGGGCAAATGCTCTGTTCGATGTCAGTGGATTACCTTTAGGAATGCGATTAGTCAAAATTGGTTAGAAAGACATGGAGAGAAAGTGCATTTTTTGGGCAGCTGTTGTTATTTCACTTGAAGTCTGGATTTTACATTCTGATTTCAGAATCTTCCTAGGTTGTGATTTACCTGAAGACAGGCTGGGAAGTGTTACAAAGCCTTGTTGGGATGTTTGTGAGTGTGGCAGCCAAAAGTGGATTAATATTTTAATATTTCTTCTTTCACACCCAGTACACACCTTACTTTATCTTCCTGCTCTGTTGTATGAAAATACTTTTTAGACACTATAAAAATACAAATAAAGAGTAAGAAATAATTAAAATGTTATTTGCTTCCCTTACAAACATGATGACTGGATAAGCTTGGGAAAAATCTAAAATGACGAAAAAACCCACTTGCCCTCAACTCTTTTAAACTTTTAAAATTCTTACTTTATTCAATCTGATTCACTTCTCTTTAGATCTGTCTCATTTTGCTGGAATAAATCTTGTCTTTTAAGCACTCAAGGCAAATCCATGAAGAACCTTTCTGTCATAACCAATGATGAAATGAAAGCCCAACACTTCCATAAAAAAGATGGTGATTCTTTGGAGAGCAGCGTCTGCATTTTACAGGTGGAACAATACTCATCCAGTCTATGTGTACTATTTTTAATTAAAAATTTAGGAACATCAAAACCGTGTGTAAGAAGGTCAAACCCACCTACACTTGTTCCTGGAATTGGAAGGGGGTCTGTCTGCGATGGAGCCTGCGGGTGTGACGGTGACTGTAGGACAACTCGGGTTTCGGTACAAAGTAGGATGTGTGGGGAGGTCTGGAGCCCTTCAGACTGGACTGCTGTAGTTACACGGTACCTGTAGATCTCAATTGCTTACACACTGAACAGGGAAAAGACTTCTGTGTCTGAAGACTAGTTTTCAGAGGAAGTCAGGAAGCATTGTCCTTACCAAGTGGGCCCAATGCTCAGCTGTAAATCATTATCGCTGCCTTTAAATTGGTGAAGTTATGTCAATTCATAACTGCTGAGAATCTGTTACAACAAGAAAAAGGCTTGGGAATTGCCACAGTCCCCTCGTAAAGAACCAGTGAGTAACAGATATTGTAGTGACTGTAGGACTGAGACTAGTTCTGAGTTTTCCAGTCTTGCTGGTCAGGCTGTAGCGTGATAAAAGCTGTAGGACAACTGAGGCCAGTGCAGAGCGCTCAGCTTCCTCCGGGGCACGCCCATGGAGTGATAGTCTGATATTTACAGCAGCCTTTAGGGTACCGGAGCCAGCAGCCAGCTGGTCTGGTCTGCACACCGATGCGTGAGTGAGCGCGGGATGGGATGACAGACCTGTGGCTGCAGTGTGAGTTGTACTCAGGTATGAAATGAGAGGTTGGGAGTCACCAAACCTCTTCCTGAGACAATTGAAAATATATACAAACGTTCTTCTGTGCTCCATTCCCTCTGCACACAAACTATGTGATATTGGCATGTCTAGCCAACAGAGTACTTTGGGGAAAAAAAATAATTTATTTTTAAGATGCTTTTTATGATATCCAGTACTAGGCTGCTTCCAGTTTGACTGAGCTTTTGTGTGGCTTCCTCTCATTTTTTTTATTGACCCAAGCCAGCTCTCCTGTCACAATGTTAGTTACTGAGAACCTTTTCCCTTGTTCCTTCTTGGTGACATTCTCCTTGCAGGCGACTTTCATTTTTATTTCAGACTTTCTTGGCAGCTTCTGTCATTCATCTTCCTGCAATCTGAAGACCAGTATACCCAGTTTCACAACCAGTACCTCAACAAGACTATTCTCTGATGGTTAAGAGTAGGCTTTCTTCAAGAACAGCTTTTAAACTTTGGTTATTTTTTTACTACCTTAATGCTGTTCCTCCTGTGTAAATCGTACTGACACCCACCTGTGCATCTGCAACATGAACAAGGCTATTGGACAGAATGCTGTTTTGCAAATTTTCATAATTCCTGACTCTGTGATTGGAAAAGGTTGCTGTGGGAATTTTCATCCGATGAAAGGTCAGTTGGGAAATGTGAGGTCTGACATTTCTGTTTTGCACAGACAGCTATAATTATCTTCATATTTTTCAGCTCCATAGTTATTGAAAACAGATTGAAGGAAAGAAAAAAAGAAAGCAAAACTTTAATTCAAAACTCACTAGAAGAAAACGCAGGCTGTTTTCATGAGCTCTCCAGCCAGCGTTGAGAACTTCATATTATCCCTGCCTATAACCTATTTCTGTCCATCTCGCTGTGTGAGGCTGCGTTCTGTAAACTGCGGCACCCCAGCCATCCATTGAAATGCCAGCACCCGTGTGTCAGGAGCCAGCACTCCAGAATGTGGCGAAGGGACACTAAAGCAATGCAGAGGTGTTCCCTTCTGCGTGACGGATGAACCAGATTCCTGCCTGCAGAGATGCTGTCACTTCTGTCCTGGGGATATATATACATATACACATATATACACAGTGTATATATATAGTGCATTAGAACAAAAGAGTCTAATATAATGATTTTTCTCACTCTCCCGGTGAATGTTCGTTCCCCCAGTATCAGAAGCTCCTGCTGCAAAGGAGGTTGTGAGTGAAAGGCCCAGGGTGAGGGAAGCAAACAGCCGCTGGCTCGGCTGCAGCAGCCTGTCCTAAGCGGGATTGTCGGCGTCAGCGTTATTTGTCAAACGACCAGTGCTGCTGCTGACACCCCTTAACTCAGACTGAATTTTACACACTCGGTAGTGTGTGAAATAAGCGTAACTGGCCTCATTATAGAGAGTCTAATTCCCTCTGGCTTAATAGCTTGTCCTCTTTCCAGGAATCGTGTGGACATGAGGAGCAGTGCTCTGTGGTGGGAAGCTCTGCTCTGTTGTCACTTTCTGTTAATTGCTTTCTCTGCTGAGCTGCATTTCCATCCCTGCTGTGTATTCTGTTTCCCGCTGGTGCCAAACACCAAAATAGATGTTTATCGGTTTGACCCTTCCATTTTGCACTTGGCGCCATAGCTTAGAAGCACAGTAAATCTGTTTTTAAGGTTCCTAAGATAAGAAGAAAGTATTCTCTTGGTATAAATTCACCGAGATGTGTTCAGAATACCTGAGTAGATTAAATTCGTACTGATTGACTTCATTCTGGCTCAGGTTTTCTATGCTGTACTGGTGTGTTTTCATTCTAGGTCTGATACTGTCTGTTGCCCTGCTGCTGGCAGGAAGACAGGTGAAGCTGGCATAAAGTCCATTTTGGGGGTTCTGGCTAATTTTAGAAAAATGTGATCACATGCCCACACCTGATCCAGATCAAATAGAGCTGTTGGGTGATCTGTAGTGCAAGACTTGGTGTTAGTAGTGGTGTAAATTTGAATAACCTGGAGATGAAATTGGTATGTTCACACTGCTACTGTTTTTTCTTCTGAAAACATGTCTACATGCATATTTTTTTCCTGAGAAGAATCTTGCAGAGGATGAAATATTAGCACTGTTACATTTTCTGAGATAAAAAAAAAAATGACATTATTTAAACAAAGCATCTATGGATAAGTTAATACAGCCCTAACAAGTCTTAAGTACTTCAAACTCACATTATGCAGTTTATCAGCCTTTGTCTCTGCAGAGTGTAATGTAGGCTTTTTTTTTTTAATTCAAATAGAAGTTTTATCTGTAAGTTAAGTCAATCTGAACCTCTGAGGCATCAGAACAGAGCTAACGTGGCAGAGGGGTGATCTCTGGCACAGCCACTTGTTTTGGACTCAAACCTTTGGGAGAAACCACAGGCTGGCTTCCTTCCAGCCCTCCCCTCTCAGCTCTGCTGCCCAGCTCCAGGGTTTAGGACCTTTATCCTGAATAAAACCCAGGAAAACGTATAGAAGGAAAGGATTGTAGCTGACAAAGGATAAATCAAAGGATGTAGGAGGTGAGCTTTTCTAAACAACCATTTTTGACAAGTCTCTTGCTGTGACTACCCCTTCTCTGGACTGATTTACTCCACTTGGCCGATGTGTGGTTGTTGTCTTCATGTACATAGGTGCTGCACAGCTGTGCTCATTCAGAGCATCCTCAGAACTCCCGTGGGAGCACAGACGGCCTCAAAGAGTGTTTGGAGGTTAGAGCGTGGTGGTTGTCACTTCATTTTTAAACTTTGTGTGAGTCTGCAACGAAGTGCATTTTCCAAACTCTTTTTAGAGAATTTTAAACATATTTTTCTACTAAAAGTATTTTTGCATCTATTCTTGCTTTTTTTCAAGTTGGTTCTGAGTTTAATTCAAGCAGAATGTTTTCATGCTTTCATCTAAAAATAGTTTGCCTGCATTTTTTATCCATTAGACCAAAAGAGGCTGTGGTGCTGTTCTCCC
This sequence comes from Syrrhaptes paradoxus, assembly GCA_013400615.1. Taxonomy (NCBI): domain Eukaryota; kingdom Metazoa; phylum Chordata; class Aves; order Pterocliformes; family Pteroclidae; genus Syrrhaptes; species Syrrhaptes paradoxus. The sequence continues at coordinate 39,772 of VZTO01020998.1, forward strand.
ACCTCATCATACTGTTCTTCCTCAGAGGGCAGCAGCCATGCCAAGCTGTAAAGATCCATTCCAGCGCTTGTATCTGGCCTCTCAGAAAAGTCACACGTAGTTTTGCTGGCAGCCTAACAACAGCCTCTGGGTCTGTGATGTGGTTAAACCTATTGACAAGTTGCTGAGCTGCCTGCTCAGGGTGTTTTCGGTTGCTCTGTTGTGCTCGTTCAAACCACTATAAATGCCATTGCCGTTGCAGTATGGTTTCATGGAAATGCTCGGTGATGTTCTGTGAAGGCAAATGGTGAAAGACAGGACCTCTGGTGAAAGACGGGGAGGCACGTACCCTAAGGAAGGACAGCAGCCACTAGGAACCAAAGATATTGGTGTTTGCACCAAACTGCCATTTCCCAACAGAGACCAGCTACTGTAATGTCATAGGCTGGATAGTCANGGGTCATTGTGAGGGGGTGCACAGAGATCACGACAGCAGGAAATCCGTAGAGCAGACAGAACAATGCATGGAGGGAAACTGGTATCGGTTTGGTCTGGCACTTAGAGCAAAACACAAGCAGGACAGGAGCCAGGTTTGGAAGAATAGCCAACAGAGACCAGCTACCGTAATGTCATAGGCTGGATAGTCAATAACAGCAGCTGGGTTTGCATTATAACGGAGTAAACAAGAAGTCAAGTCCACTGATCGGCCGATAGGTCTTGTCTAGTCTGGCCTCATTTTATTACATGCTTTGTGCCTGGGAAGTTGGTAGTCAACAGGTTGTACACAGGCAGAACCCAACACCAGCTGACTTCCCGAGAGCTCCCCTCCCAGCCCAAACGCTGGTTGCCTATGTCCAGTTGGGATAAAGACTCCCAAATCAATATGAGCACCATTTACCATCCCTCTCAGAAACTTACTGATATGATGGGATTACAGATACTGCTGAGAAATTTCTGCTTTTCTGTGAAGCTGTGCTCTGAGAAGTTCTGATTTTGGAGAACATTCCTGTTCCCTTGCAATTTGAGTTTGTCATAGGCTTGCATGAGAATTCAGCATTTGCGTTTGGGGAGCTGGAGTCTTGGGATACTTGAGTGAAGGGAGTGTTTCTTGTATTCTCTTATAACCAAGTTTTCAAATTATTCTGCAATTTCTATTGCTGATGTCGTGAGACAATATTCAGTTCGTTAGATGTACTAATTGCTGTGCTGCTTTACAGGGTCTGGCTGCCAAAGTTGTAACACTTCTTAATTTCAGTTTGTGTAAACTTGGAGTCATCTGTAAAAGCTATCAGTGACTTACTTAATGATTTCAGACCCTGAGACATGAAAGCCGAGGACGTGTGGAGGGTAGTGACAGTGCAGAAGTGCCTAAACATCTTTGGGTCTTACCAGACCATTTGATGTTTCACTGACTAAGACGCAGCATCAAAGATGTTTCCAAAATCTGAGTGTAAGTTGGCATTTAAATGTCTGGGGAGGCAAATGGTACCAAAAACAGTGGCAAAGGAATATCCTGGATGGTGCTGAGATGGGGGAGGAAAAACTTGCGTTAGCCATTGCCGTGGCTGCGTTTTCCGTGGCTCCGGTCTGTAAAATGGAGCAATCATAACTGTGGTCTTGCTAAACACGTTAATGCCGTTGGTTGGCTTTGTTATGACTTATTCTTTTTTTTTGTCGCAGCGTTGCAAAGCGCCTCACCCTAATTTAAACCATATGGACAGGGATCATGTCATACTTGGAAAGAAACCAATCAAACAAGACATAAGAGGGTGGGCAGGCCTCGCTTGTTTTAACAAACTTAAAGAAAACATTTCTAAGGGGATATTCCAGAAAAACACGCTTACCGAAAGGCCTTGGATCTGGCGTGTCAGCTCATGGACTATACTGCTGCTCAGTTGTTGTTGTAGAGCTCTCACAGGTATGACCAGCTTTCGCAGTCGGCTTTGTATCCTTTCATCGTAGATCCCCGTTTTCTGGTAAAGAACGTGCACAGGTGTAAGCACGAGCACCATAGTCTTCACTCACCTTTTACAGGTTATTCTGTCAAAGGGAGATGTTGCTGTTCATTCTGATGATGCATGTGATCGTGTACCCAGCTGGCGCAAAAAAACATTCAGGAATCCTCAGTGTTCTCTGCTTAAGATACTGGAGCAAGTAGAAGCGTAAAGAAGGAAACTGGTGGTGGAGGGTATCAGAGGACTGATAATCTCACCAGCAACAGTGGTGAGAAAGGCAATAGTCTAGTGTTTTATTTAGCAGCTTTGAAAAGATTATTTCTAGAGAACTTTGTGATGCATATATCACAGATTTGTTTCTGAGGCCACACCGTTATTCAACCTTTAAAACAGCTGCTTCACCTTTTCTGAGCATTTGGCTGGATTTTTTCTCATATCAACTTATTCCTTTCTAGGAGAAAGAGATTCTATTACTTGTAGAATTTTAACTTTTAGATTTTGAATGAAATCTATCTAGTTTAATAGTAACATCATCTAAACCCAGTAAAATGCATGTGTATTGTTGCCATGACTTTAGTTCTCTTTTAACTAAGCTCCCATCACAGGAGCAAACCAGCAGGCAGATATTATATCATGAGGGATATTTTTTCCCTTCCAAATTACCAAATGTCAAGTGTGTTTTTGCAGTTCTTTTAATACCAAAATTTTTAACTCTTACAAATATATCATCTTGCCTTTTTTTAACCATTTCTGATTGCATCTCTTCTTATGTGCTGGGTGGTTTATGGTTCCGTTTTCACTATTTTGAGTTGAATCTGTGTATCTGTTGCTATCATCTGTGTTCCTGTAGTTTTGTGCTTTTATTGTGACAACTTGCTACCTTGTCATTCCTACATCTTGCTTTATAGGCATTATTTCCTGCAAATAAATTAGATATACCTTCATTTATATTGAAAACTTCTTCATTTTAGCTATAGAAAACACACCTTTTAGCCAGCAGCTTTTAATTCCTAGTCTAGTGTCCCTGTAGTTAAGTCTTGAGCTCATTAGAAAATGTGGAATTTTCTCTTTGGGTTTTTAGACACAAATTTCTGTTTACTCTGGAATCGACACCTTCCGTGTTGCTGTTAGCTTACGTGGGGGCTCTTGTCCAAATCCTTGGCCACAGCTTGGTCATTAGAAAGCCTGCAAATGGCTGTAGGAACATGCTTCTTGTGATTGTCGGGTCTCTGCTGTAACCCGTACATGGGCCATTCAACATTTTTAAATATATTTGATTTTACGAAAAAAAAATAGATATAAGACTGCTGGTAGCAGCATTAGGGGACTTGAGTTTTCCAGTTCTGACAGTTCTTCATGGTCATCATCAAAACTTCAAATGGGGTGTTCCCAGCCTAGAAAGTGGGAAATTAGCTGTAAGAGTATCATTTGGTGTAAAGTTAAGCCTGTTTTGACTTGTTTAAATGGGTGCAAACCAGGAAGAATTCCACTGATGTTACGGGATTTCTGTCATCATGAGCATGAGACACGGCACCATAGTGCTGCTTCGCGGCTTCTGCCAGGTTTTAATAGCATTTCTTGGCAACTTGGCGAAACTGGATAACACTGAAGTTCCAAGAGGGGCATTGTAATGGCTTTCAATGTTGTTTATATTTGATATCTTCAGCAGATACCGGTTTTCCCAAAGCAACATCTTTGAACAGAGTGCTGTTCACCCTAGTGCCCATGTGCTCAGAGCAGGAGGACAATAACTCAGGGTGAGAAGTCGCAGCCCTTCTGCAAAGTGTTAGCAGCTGTAAAAAGCAGCAGCCCGAGTACGATACCAACACATACAGCATATGGAAAACTACTGATCTTGTTTCCTGGAGTCTGTTTGGTTTTTGTTTATGCTTTTAGTGACCAAGTAGAGATAATTATTCAACATTACTCGCTCCAACAGAATGTGCGTTAGAAAGATCTTAAGATTTTTACACGGTGAGTGTTCATTCCTCTTTTCCATATTCTCCAAAAGGCTTTGTCGGCAGGTTTTTTTCTGGATAAAAAGACAATCATTCACTAAGTATTAGCCACAGATGTGCTCCTTGATAACTGGATTTGGGTGGAATGATCAAATAGAAGATTTGAAGAATTCTTGGGCATCTCCAGTTGTTCTGCAATAAACTTGCAATAAATTTTGCTCTATTCTTAAGTGACCTAATCCTTTTTATGTCAAGCTCAAAGCAAAAGTATGTTTGACAATAAAAAGTCAAAATACTTTATTTTGTTATCCTGACACTCCCTCCTCCTTTCCTTTAAAGATGCATCTTCAGCCAATTTACCACTTGTTTCTAAATCTCTTTCCAGATTTAGGTTATAGGATAACTGTATACTTCAATTTTCAAACCTAAAGATGACATTTTCATTTATGTGCACACTTGAGTGTGCAATTTCGATTGACTTATGCCAGAGCTTGGTCCAAAACAGTGATTGCACACCAGTGGTGTTCCAGCACTCCTGCCGTATGCGTTCACACCAGTGAATGAACAACAACTTTGGTTTCCACCTCTCTCTGGGTCACACCCTGCCTGCAGTTAAGCAGATGTTTAGAAAATACTTTTAGTTCCTCCGCAGCTTTGCGTATAGCAGCTGGTCTTAATGGTGAATTGGAGAAAGCGAAGTACAAATTGACTATTATTCCATTTATTCTAGGGAAAGACTGGTTTCTTAGGATGAGGAGTGAAGAAGAAAATTTAAAAATATAACCTTGAGGTCTTGTCTCTGCTTTATGTAGTTGAAACGACATAAATTGAAAATACTTTCAGGTACTTGAAATGCGCTTGAAAGTTCCCAGAGCAATTTTCACAGAAATGGAGTTTTGACAACGTTATCTTTGCCAACATTTTATTTCCCTCAAACCTTGTAGGATGTGTTTTTGGTTGCCACTGTCTGCCGCAGAAGGGGTTCTGTTTCAGTGGCACCACGGTCATTTGTGAGTGTTGGAATGAAACGCTTGGTATAAAAACAAGGTTTTGACACCAGGCAAATTAGTCATCTACTTGTTTGGGAGTGTGGTTATTGCCAGTTCACGCTCACTCATGGTAGATGCAAAGGCATTTTATGTGCCTCTGTAGTTTGTAACATTTCAGCAACGGTGTGCTGGGTTTTGACTGCGTGGAACTAGAATATTTGTGTCTGTTTTGGCAAAGACCATCTGAGCTTCAGCACAGTTACTCTTATGCCACCAGACTCAGATAAAGATGAAGGCATTTCCTTTAAATATTCTGTACAACTGTTTCTAATGCAGTCTGTAGAAAGCTTTGTGTGTCACACTGCTAAAGGCCGTCCTAGTGAGGAAATGGTGTGGTTTGAGTGTTTATTTGAGGTGGGAGGGGGGTTATCAAGGCGTTACAAGAAGTCTTGCCCAATCTCCTTTGTTTTGGCTGCGTTGCTCTCTGACACCTGTAGATGAAGGAAGAGTTTAATTTGCAAACTCCCAGTTTTAGCTGCCAATCCCAGCAGCAGATTCCTCTGTGTCTGCTTTGAAACGCAATAGTCCAAGAGGGCAAAAAGGGCAGGTGGCGATCCGTGCCCTCCGTGACACCTGCAGGTACCGTGTGTTCCAGAAGGTGCTTCTGCCTCCAGAGGTGTTTTCAGGGCACTTTGCTTGTGGATGAAGGCCTGTAATTGTCAATATTTCACTGATAAACTGCCAGCAAGGTAAAGAAATCTTAAATTGTTTTTGCTGGGTGCCAACTAACTTAGGAGCCTGCTTTCAGGCTGTGTTGGAACCAGAAAATAAAGTTATCAGAGTGAGCACAGTCTCTGTCGCTTCTGTTTCCCAGCTGCTTGTCTTGGGATGCGAACGGCAATACAGAATTTCCTTGCAAAGGCTGAAATCCAAATCATTATCCGTCCTGTGATTTCAAATCTCCTAAGGACTCAAGAATCAGGTTTTTTTTCATGCTACATGTCCTCACCCCCTAAAGGAAAGCACCAAAATGATAAACAAATCCAAGGTTGTCTGCCTGCCACCAGAAGAGATCACCAAAACTTCTGAGAGGTGGCAAAAGCCATTTGATGGTTAGAAACAGCCATTGCTAAAAAATGATCTTCAAAGCTTCCTTCTTGACTTCGTACTTGAAAGCAGCCTGACCCCAGTCCTCCTCTCTGGCTGTCAGCCTGCTCATTCCCATTGTGCCCGGTCATTTTTACTGCGGATCAACGGCAGTTTCGGTAATGGAGATTACCTGTCCAACCCACCCATGGGGGTTTTAATGCCATCTGTGCTCTCCTTCTCTGTCTGTGGGTCTCTCTCTTGTAAAAGGTAACATGAAAATGTTATAAAAAAAAAAAGGTAGAAAAGACAATGTTCCAAAAAAATTCCATCTGCTAGAGCTCTAAGTGGAATGGATACACTGTGCCAGCAAGGGAGAAGGGTTTTCAAATAGTTTGAATATTTTGTCGTCCCGAGCAATGGTTATCCTTTAAGTCAAAAATGAAGTTTCATTTTTTGATCTTTTGATGTTACGTTCAATGACAGTTGCGGTATCTCTCTTCATCCTCTTTTGTACTTTGGAGCTGATTTGACAGGCATATTTTTTGCTGATCCAATCTTAAAGTGTTTCTTTTACACAGGCTGATGGGCTGTGGGCAGTGTCAACAGCTGCCTTTGCGCTGGACTTTCGAGTCTATTTCTGGGCCCTTTTGATCCCTGGAAAGGTTAAGGTCCAGCCTGTGCGGGTAGCTCTCCCTTCATCCTAGACTAATCTGCAGCTTGAGGTAAGATGTCCCACTTGAATCTGGAGTCAAACTTGGTCACTGGAGGACCTCTCTTTGTATGTGTCCTTGTCACATCCTCCAAAATCTCACTAAGCCATAGTATGTGTGTGGATCTTCCCCTCCTGGATTAGCTGTAGAGCAGAAACACTCACGTTATTTTTGACGAGTGCCGTGAGCTTCCTCAGCCCACCTGGCAGCCTCTCAGTCTGTAACTTTGGAGCTTGGTTTTCAAAGTGTACTTTGGATAAAGCAGAAAGAAGTGAAGGACTGTTCAGAGATGTTGAAGCTTTGTGTCATTTGCTGAGGTGCCTGTATGCTTGATTAATTATTGCCCAATTATAAATCCTCGGGATCTTACTTTTCACCAGTGAGAAGAAAACATTACACACGGACTGCCAAGAAATATCAGATTTTTCCATCCCAGCTGTTTTCTGATTAAATGGCTACACCATGAGTTTCAAAGCACTGTTCAGCTGCACTTTGGGATGTTTTGCCTTTTGTTTCTCCCTCTAATGCCGTGCCAGACAGAACCTCTACTTCTCCTCTCTCTGAGCAAAGGATTTTTTGGTGTTTTGGAGCAGTGGACAGGTACAGCCGAAATGACATGCTTGGTCTTTCCTTTTTGCAACTCGGGATGTTTCAAGCCAGTGAAATGTCTTGTTTGGAGGATTTAATGCAGAGCTGTGTTTGAGTTCCGTTAACCCCCCTGTCAAAGCATCATCAACAGCCTGGATCTTCTGGGAGGAAAACCAAAACATCCCATCAACCAGCTGCTCTGGCAGATTGTTCTCCCCAAAGTGAATAAATCCCAGCAGAAACGCTTCAGCCATTGACCTCTCCTCCCTGACGTTTGTGCAGGTGTAACAGGCTCCCCAGTATCAAAGTCAGCAAATTACCAGAGCCTTGTGTTTCTATGGCTTTATTTCTTCTAGTCAAGAGCTTTTCCTGCTGTTTTTCCTTTTCGCAGCCATCAGGGCTATGAAGGGTAGAAGCTATCAAGATGACTAAACCAGTTTCATGAGGTGCTCTGAAGGCAGCGCTCACTAACACAACTACTCCTTCGTATTTCTTAGCAGCTAAGTTCTCTCCCAGAATTACTCTCCCCTTTAGGTAGGGAACCTCTAAGAGAAAACTGTTCAAATAGTACAGATCCCAAAGGCTGTTGAGTGAGTTGACAAAACATGCTGTTGGCTTGGGATGATGGGCAGTGTTTGATATACCCTTCAACAGTGAGCCCTCGGAAGGTATTTCTCCAGCAGTATTCCCCTGAAAGAACGGTTCCTCTGTTAAAGCAGATATCTTCATTATGTCGCTTTTACCGTGTTTCATTGGGAGCTTTGCTGTGTCTGTCGGCTGTGTTTGTGTTAGATCTCCTTTTGCTGCTGCTTTTTGGCCCTGAGCTCTTCTGAAAATTATCTACTTATTTACATGCAGGCAGGCAGTGTGAATCTACATTTATACTCCTCCCTCCACCTTTTTTGTTAAAATCTTGAATTATAATTGAGCTTTGTTATCTTGCATTTAAAAAAAAATAAAAATCCTTACCTGGAACCTCATTCTTTTCAGCGTGCTACAGATGACAAAGGAGATGCACGTTTATTCCCCCACTTCTCTGCTTCTGCTGTGAAACACATGAAGCCAGAGACTTCATGTAATGAATGGAATGACAACTGTGTGCAGAGAGTAACAACCAATTGCAAACATCTCTGCTGTAACCTTGGTTTAATTTTCCTGTCATTTGCCTCTTTAGAATGATGCTTAGAACTAATATGCAACTGAGTATTATCATGAAGGGAGAATATAATTGTGCAGAGTCAGATCTTGCTTCGTCATATGAATCATCCCTAATTGCCTTCATTCAACAAAGGAGAATTCAGTTGTATGGAAGCACTGCGGTGATTTTAAAGAGAGAATAGTGTTAGCTATGCACACCTCCTCGCTGCGGTGCTTCTTGATGGAGCCATGGTGGACCAGTATCTGCAGCAGCCAGTTCCAGCTATAGGTTATTTCAAATTTGTCTAGGCAAAACTTAAAAATTCTGAATCACTCACTGCAGACAGAAGCCGGAGTTGCTAAGAACAGGTCCACTCGTATGTCTAACGTGGCCTTATCTAAAACTGAACAGATGGAGAAAAAAAGTCAAATCAAGTGTGTTTTTTTTTTTTTCCAATTCTACTTTCAGGATAAAAGATGCACACTTTACAGGTATACACATTAATTTATTCCCTCCTACAGGCATCATTGTGAACTTACCTTTGTTGAATTTTGGTGCTGCCTCTCGCAGAGACACAAAGTGACCCTCCCAAGGCCACCAGCTTAGCCCACTCCATGACACAGAAACTCATCATGACCTTTGTCCTTTCAGAAATTCTGTTTAGTGCTTTCCTTGCTCTGTGCTTACAATTTGTTGTGAGCATCAAATTATGCCACTGTGGGATGGGAATAGATTTAAAAAAAAAAAAAAGGCATTGGGAAGTATGCATGAAGAAAGGGGGTGTGGGACATCCCTTTTGCCATGTGCGAGGTGGGGTGTTTGGCCCTACAAAGCAGCAATGCAAATGCTGCTGCTTGCTGGGACGTGTAGGTGGGCTGCTGTACTTTTCTTTTACGAACGTACGTAGAGCTTTACTGCGCAGGGGAAAGGGCAGCCTTTGTTAGGAGAAGCGATCACACAGACTCACTTTTTCCAAAAGGTACATTGTACTTGCTCTCAGATTGTTACACTGTGCAGTGATGAATAACACTTGGAAGCAGATGTCCAAGGCATCAGTGCTCAGTGGAAATAGTACATTTTTTCCATTTTATGTCTAGTTTAGACTATATTAAAGAGGAGGGAAAAAATTTAAAAGCTGAAAACATGTTGAAACATGTTACGGTTGTGACAGAATTGACGACAGCCAGGAAATTCCAAGTTGGGGTCCTCGCTCCATCCTTTCTGGGCACTCAGATGAAGAGTTCAACATCCAAGCCCTTGTGTTAGTATTGGTCACAAAAGTTTTATCCTCGTTATTTGTTATTATGTGTGTGCCTGTTTGATGCTGGCTGCTTTCCTCTTTTCTTTTGATCTTTCAAAAAAATTTATAAAGTCCATGTTCTGCATCTTCATACCAGCTCAACGCTGTTAGGTAACTCTGAACTTTTACAGAATTACTCTAAAATAGCCTGCATCCCAGAAAGGTCATAGAAGATTTATTCTACAGACAAGAATGAATACAAATATGAACTTCTCTCCCTGTTTATGAAAGCATGTGATAGTCACATAAATTTCACATTGCAATACTTTCTCTGCATGTGTTAATAATAAAAACATTCTAAAGTATTAAAATATGAATATTTAAATCATGTAATGTTATTTTCTCTTGAAGGTGATACTAAATTACATTTTGCTCAAATGTTAACAACAAAAACTGATCTGACTGGGATGGCTTTGGTCCTCCTGTAGGAGATGCCTGGATGGCCCAGAACAGAGCTGGGGAGGCACCCTTGATCTGGGAGTGGAGGGATAAGATGAGGGGCAACAGATTTAAGATGAAAGAGAGGAGATTTAGATTAGATATTAGGAAGAAATTTTTTACAGTAAGGGGGGTGGGGCAGTGGCCCAGGCTGCCCAGAGAAGCTGCAGATGCCCCATCCCTGGAGGGGTTCAGGGCCAGGCTGGCCAGGTTGCTAGGTTGTGCATTTCTCCCATTTGTTAGGTTCCAGTCATTTATAGATCATAAAGATTGTAGTCAAAAGCTGACTACTGTGGTCATGTAGAGCAGTTCTGGATCACGGGGATTAACCCCCGTTGAACTACAAGAATCCTGATCTTACATTTTCCACTGATGCATCACAGTCTGTCTTCACTTATTCCAGCAGTTGGTAACCAGAGTGTTCAAATTTGCTCCTTATCGTAGTCTGTATTTGTGTGCCTTTAGACTTGAAAGCATTGTCTCTAGACGGAAATGATATTTCTCTTCTTTTAGGTACTTGCAAAGGTAGAACAGAATCCTCTGCTTAGTAAGTTAAACCAGGGTAGCTCCTAGACACCTTTACCCAGGACATATTCACTTATTAATCCTGAACCAAACTGAGTAAGATCAAATCAGAATTTGTTGATCAAATGCACTGTGCTTGCTACCAAATCTGTAACAGTGTTGGGGTAGTAGCTGCACTGGTACCATGCCCAGCGACGATGTAACCACACTTCCCGGCTGGATATTCCACATTTGGTTGTGCTGTTGCGCGTGAGAGTTCTTGTTTAACCGCTTGTCCACTGTGATCCCCAAAGAGGATTTGGAGTGGCTGCTGAGCGGGTGAAACCCTTGCAGTAGGCTGTAGGCTAAACATGTCACATTTTATTTGGCCGTACTGAAGCTGCTATTGTTGGACAGCTTACCATGCTTTCTGCTCCCACAATGGTTTTTACAGTCATCCTTGGGCAATATTGATTTTATGTTTTGTCCCAATCACCAGTTAAATGTTTCAATGAAGTCCCAGAATCACTTTGTGGTTATCAGTAGACAAGTGCATTTCTGACTCGCCATTTAATCACAGAGAACTGTGATTTAGTTAATTTTAAATCCTCCTAATATCTACTATGCTGGGTTTGTGTCTTTCTGGCTTCTCAATTAACAGGTCTTGCTGAAGTTCAGCCTGAATAGTTTTCTGTAAAGCTGTATTGATTTGGATTAAGTATAAATGCTCTTTAATCGAGTTGCGTGGGTTTGCACTGTGCTTGCTATTATCACCATACTTTCTCGTCGAGGAAGCGAGGCTGACCAGGCTGTCCAACTTACCCTTTTTAGAAAACTGGCACACCATCAGGTTGCTTTTAGTCCTCTGGAAATTCCACTGTCTTTCAAGAATTCCAAATATTCCAAGACTTATGATGTCGTGCGATCTCGAATCCAAACTCCCCACCACATTTCCCTTCACAAAAATAACTACGAACTTTCTAAATTCAATTTATTTCTTTAAAGCATTTCCAATGGTATAATGTTTTGTAGAATGTGTTTTATTGCAAAACCCAAATTTGAAGCTGAAAAGCTAGTTGGCTTTATCTTTAAAAACATGTTTTTTAAAACATTCTCATTGTTCCACCCAAGCCATTCCAGTCTGTGGTATAAATAATTGTTATAGTGTCTGTTATGCTTAAACATACTGTGTGAAAAAAGTAAAATTCCAGCTGGACCTGTGTAGATAATTAATTTTAGGCCAAGTTGTGTCTCAAGTATACAGGGTTTGAATCAGATTGAATTTTCTGTTTGAAGTAAAACAATTATTTATCTAAACACAAAGCACTGAAGTGTAGTTGTTGAAGGAATCTGATGAAAAACACACTGCAGAAGAGGCTAGTTTTTAAAAATAGAGCAGCTGAACACCCGAGGGGTGTTTAAGTAACAAACAGCTTCAAGTTATCAACTCCAAGTGCCTACAGAAGAGGAAAGATCATAAAGGACAAGTGTCAGGAGAGCCCCGGGATCACTGGGAGTTATTAGTTAGGCTGAGAGCAAGGTTACGGCCGTTCTTCGGTTCTTGTAAACGCTGCAGTCAAAGCGCTGCCTCTATTGGAAACTTCTTTTACAAGTGCTGTAAGAGTTTGGGAAATCTGTCAAACATCCCGAGCAGCTGCTGAGCAGAGCCCTCCGATCCGTGTGTGCTTTGGCTTCGGAGGGATGCACAGGAGCAAGGAGTGAGCGGAGGAACCGGGCTTTGAAGTCTGCTCGGTGATGTTATATTATTCTTGGCTCTTTGAGCTTTGGAAAATACACTGCATCAAGTTCTCATCGTTGCTGTAGTGCACGGTTTTTCTTGAGGCTGTGGAAGGGTGGTTTTAGCATTACATTCGCCTACGAAACACCTCAGTCATTTTGCTGCTGAGATTATGTTATTTTATTAAATTCTTGTTAGGTTTTTCCTTTGTACGAATGGAGCGGTTCCCCGGGTTGATCCTTGGGGTGTTTCATGCTTTAACCACAATGCTGATGAGCACCCTCGTCTGCATTTGTGATAGAGATTCCTAATGACTAAATCACGGCTGAATGTTCTGCTTTGGAACTGGATTCACCTGCACTCCCCCTTGAAACACAGAACAATGTCACCTTCTGTTGCATCTTCCACCCACAAAGCTCTTTCCTGCCTTTAATATACTCAAGCTCAAAAACCAGAAACACAGCTCTGGGGTACTTAAGAATTGGAACGCGGGATGTTTTCATGGAGGTATCTGATCCTGTCCTCTGAAAGATGGAGAGGAGCTGATGAGGGCTGGGTGAGAAGGATGCTGGGCTGCCAATAACGTTTCTTCGTTAGCTAATAGCAACCTGTGCCTTTGGAACCTGCTGCTCTAGGAATGGCTAAGTGACCTTGGTGACAACAACCGGGATAAACTGTTATCTCTGATGGACACCAATGTTTTTTCTTTAATCAAGAGAAAAACAACAATAGGGAAGATTCATTAACCAGGGGCAGGAGAGAGGGGAGACGAGATGATTTAAGTTACAGAAAAAAGGGTTTTTTTCAAGGCAGACTTGAAAACCCATATGGCTGTTCAAGAGATTCTTGCTCCCTCCAGCTGCATCCAGAAGATTCATCCTTCTCTGGTACAAACAGTATAGTTTGCACTCTTAACTAGAAAAGCATGTTGATTCCGAAGTGCCAAATTCTACTTGCCAAATGTTGCTACAGATCTTGAGCTTTTTTTTCTTCTTCTGTTTCGAATTTCTTGTTTGCTACTCCCTGGCTTGGTAATGTTTTCCTACATGCAAACTCGCGTTCAAATTTGTAGAAATGCAGGTCTTTGCCGTTGTTGTTATTATTATTGTTGTTATTTCAGTGAATGCCTCGCAGCTAAATTCTTCTAAGCTTTATATTGCAACACAGAATTTGTAAGCCTGTTGCATTATCTCAGCTTATGACTTGAGCAAAGTATTTACTTCAGAGCCTTCTTTATACCTCCATGCCTGAGAACAAATAACCCTGATGGCTCAAATCCCAAACCAAGCCTTAGATAAACATTTTATTATCATCTAGAACTCAGCTTTGATAGTGCTTTAAGACAAGTGGAAATAATAAGGGACAAAGGAGTTTCATGGACTTGTAAAACCATGGTAAGTCTTTGGTGTGGGCATGAGGCAGTCAGAATTCATGGCAAACCCAAGAAAACTTTGAAAAGTTTGAATCTTTGCAAAAAGGCTTTACAGCCTGACTGCTTAAACATGTAAACTGTTCTTGCAAATGAGCCTTATCCAATGTGAGCAGAGAGTGCTGAAGCAGGCGGTAAAATACCACTTTCCTCTCTCTCCTTTTGTGTGTTTCTATTTTGTCGTGCACGTTACAGTGATGTGAGGGGTTTTTTTTCTGGAATACTGTAAATTTAAAATAAATGTTCTCATTGATAACACGCACTAAGATTGTAAAATAGCTCACTGCCTATCAGTGTGGGCATTAACCATCATCCGAGGGGAGGTTTAGCACCTGCTGATTTGACTTGTGATCTTCCAGCTAAAGGAGACCGGTTGGAGCAGTCACTGCGCTTCTGTCACCTTTCTCCAGCTGATGGAAACTTGCTCAGATGTGTTTAAATAACTGGGATGGCAGGCTTGTGCGAGGAGGATAAGTGAGGAGAAAGGGAAGGAAAAGAGGGAAAACGGCATGTATTAATATGTTACAGAAATTACAGGTTTCTCATTGAGTTTCTAAGGAAAATATTTCTTTAATTCACCAAAGTCCAATTTATTCTTTTCTTTTCCAGGAGAAGTAGGGGCAGAGCAGCACCGGAGGGGGGTTCCTAGGCCTTTGGGAAGAAGGGAATTAAAGAAAGGGGAAAAAAGAACTAATAGCTTGAGGCCAGAGAGGTGCCGATGTCTGCAGATGGGTCTGAGCATTGCAGCGCTGCCACCAACAGTCTGGCAGGCGGGGAAGAACGCGGCTGGGGGCACAGAGCAAGGCAGGGGCGGCCGCGGCTGGTGGAGGACGGGCTGATGGATGAAACAGTTCTGGCATCGCCTCTGCCCGGGGCAGTCTCCAAACGCCTGCAGGAACAGGCAGTTGTTACATGTGGCTTCCCATAGTTTGCCACCTGTGTTTATTTTTAAACAAAGCAGCTAAAATAACTTTAATGTCCTCCTAGCATTGCAGCGTCACTGTGGTGGTGTGCAGGTGTCGGTAGCTGGTTGTGACGCACAAGTGGATCCCACTGACCGCCTCCGACAGGCCCCCCGCGCGTATTTGTAGAATAAAGAGTCAGAATAGGTGCTAGGCGCCAGCATAGGAAGAGAAAAGTGAATGTCAGTGGGCCAACGCATCTAGCAGGAGTTGAGCAGAGAAAATGTTCTTCTGATAAATGCTGTCATACGTTTCACTTGCAACAACACCTGCAACTGCACAGAAGGGAGGAACCGTGAGTGGGAAGCACACAGGCTGGGATCAGGTTGCTTTGATTTGGCTGAAGCCAGCCAGCAGTCATCAGAGTTAAACAGATTCTTTAAAGTTGCTAACAAGCTGCAATAGTCTGTCTGTCATCGCCCTTTCTCTTTTACTGTTATCAGGGATACCTTCTCGCAGGAGTGGGCTCTTGTCAAACCTCAGGATTTCTTTTAGATGTGCTTACTCTTACAGCACTCCGTGGGAGAGCTGCAGAATGCTTCCTAGGTACCTGGACTACCCGTGGCCAGTGGGGAGTTGTTTGGATGCTGATTTCATGTGTTAGGTATCCTGTCTTCAGTGACACATTACTGGCTTTATTCCTTCTTTTCTCGGTCACCACAGAGCTCTGGGGTTTTGGGTACTGAGGTTCTACAGAAAGGAAAAAGATCAGGATAGAAACTGTGACAGAAAGGAATTTATTGTCATGTTCCTACAATGGTTTTGTCAGTTTCTGGTTTGTTATTTAAAAAACATACAGTGTATTGTCAGGAGTTTAAATGTGTGGCAGATATAAGGTCACAAAGCAGAAAAGAACATACATTCCTTCTTCACCTTCTTCTACTCTTTTTTTGAGAATTCCCTTGTCACTGTTTTCCTTCTTGACATGAGAGTCACCCTATAGATGCTGAGGTATGAGCAGAGTACACATTTTAATGTCTTAGACACAGAAAATCTATGAACCAGTGCTCAGAGGAAGAAAACAGGTTTGTGAGTGTGTCAGCGTCTGGTCTTGTGCCGTCCTGTGCTAACGTTTCACCGCTTCACAGCAAGAGGTTAGGACCAGGCTTCTCCAGCGCGCTCGTGATGCGAATCAGCTGCCAGTCAGCTCCTCTGGGTTTCACACCAGAGCTCTCATCGCGTTCTCCTTCACTCTCTCTGGAGCTGTGGCTCATGCAGCCAGCCCATTTCTTTTCATCTTTCTTGTCAGAGACAGCCTCATCTTATACCGCATCCCATCCAGGAACGGCCCCTTACGCTCCCAGGTCCTCTTACAGACTAGAGGATCATAATCCTCGAAAACACTGCGTCTCATTAAAGTCTGTGGTTATTTCTGAAGGCTCTTTTCTGCTGCTGAACGCAGCTAATTGCACAGAAACCCAGCAGATGGGTTTTGCCGCTCCGGCAGTGAGCTGGTTTAATTGACCGTGCAGCAGCACCTCTCTCCCCGCGCCTGTGCCAGACAGCCAAAGCCCCAGAAACTTGATGCTCCATGTGAAGAACACAATGTTCACCTGATCCTTCTTGCCAAGACTTGAACCATGGTTTTCAAGACCAGGGCAGCCTATAAACTAGCACATTAGGCTGAGTCACTGTTCTGGCAGGACAGGGCTAATTTCTCTTCATGTAAACTTATCTCCGAAGCACTTTATCATCCTGCAACTCTTCTCGCACAACAGCCTCCGAGTGGCTGAAGGGTGCAGAAGCAATTATTTACATCAGGTAGGGGAAACAGCTCTGCGGTAGGTCCTTCAAAGAAATGAAGCGAAAACAAATCAGATATTTTATTTTTGTGCTTTGTCTTCATACTCAACTCCCCTTTGGGTCATTAAGATCCCTCGGTTTTCCACACCAATTTGTCTTCTCCTTCCCAAGAGCACTGGGTCAGCTCATGTAGCTTGTAAGAAAGGCTCCATCCCTTCCACAAACACACCCGTAGTGACACAACCCAGAAATCACCACTGAATGTTAATTGCTGGGTAATTACACCCTGCAAGGAGGGGGGGAGCATTTAAAAGAAGCTCCAGGCTTTTCAAGACAACAATTTGTAGTTGGATTAAGCTGGAATAAACCCAGGCCCCAGAAGTGAAAATGCAGCGTTTCGGAGCCTAAAGCAACACTTCTTTGCCAGTTAGCTGTGAGTGTGCACTGCCCAGTCGCAGTTCCAGGCTCTCTGGAAACATTTAGCACTTCAACATTAAGGGGACAGAAGCTTAACCCTTACACTCTGCAGGTCTGAATGGGTTTTAACATCTATATCCAGGTCTAGAAGGGTTTGAAAGAATTTTTTAACCTAAACATACAAACAAATATTTTACTGTACTATCTTTTGTGCATCACTTGCTAAGAAAGCCGCTTTTAACAGTTAAAATAATTAAGCCGAAGTTCTTAGATTTCACTGGAAGGGCAGCCAGTCCTTATCCATCAAAGTCTTCGTCTGCAGCACTTCTGCCAGAGCTTTTGTTCCAAGAATGATGGATGGGCAAACGTTGGTAAAACTGTTTCATGTGGATTTTTCTAACTATTTCTTGGTAAAAGAGCACGTTGGCCGCAATGCCCATCTTGAAAGACATCGGAGAATGGCCGGACGCCCACAGGTGTGAATGCTTTGCAGAACTTTTCTCTCCTGGAGTGTTTGTATTTCCAGACCTGTAGAGGGTTGCCAGAGGTCAGAGTTTCAAATAAATTAATCCCTGGTTTGGCCTATCCAAGAGTCTGTGTGTGAAGCGGCACAGACGTTTTGCAGTGTGTGGTTTGTGCTGTTGGGTAGTTATCCCTTTTTCCCCTTTTCTGGCTACGGAAGCAAAAAGCATGTGCGAACCTGAGGGTTTACAGAAAAGTGCTCACAGGGAAAAGATTGTCCTCACAAAACCTGGGCACGCTCTGCTCCGTTGGCATAACTCAGAACTGTTAGATAAATATACACAGCAGAAGTATATTTCAAATAATTATTTTTTTCTCCTGCTATAGAGCCCTGCATAGGACTCTGTTGGCTGATGCCACCAGGGGTTCTGGAAGGAAAATACTCTGTTCTGGGTTCGTCTTTAGCAGAGACTCGGGGAACTCGGTGCCTCAGTGTATCATTCTGCAAACATAATCTCTGCTCAGTTTAGTGCCCGGCTTCTCCATCCCCTCAGATCAATGCCTCAGCTTACCAGCCAGTCCCACAGACTGTTGTCGGCCCAGCTGAGACAGAGGTGAGCTGCAGAACAAGGGCACACGCAGGGTGTCAAGGTGCGGGAGGGCACCAGGAGCTTTTTAAGTGGCCTTAATGCTACAGAAAATATTCCTGGAACTGCACCCTCCGTTTCTAGTGGTAAGCTACTAGTGAATTATTTAGGAAGATGCAAACAATTAAAGACTTGGCAGAATCTTTATATAATATTCATAGATCTATAAGGAATATATTTTTAAGTAGTCACTTTCTAATAAAATATATGTCACAGAACAAATAAATTCAAGCTTAGCATATTTTGGGTTGGTTTTCAGTTGTTGCGGTTACATTTTCTTAAGTTTTCCTTTAAAAATGACAAGCTGATAAGCCTAGCTAGCTATTTTCCCAGTCTAGCAGCCTCTTCCAGGGTTAAAACAAAAAGCAACAATTGCCAGATCTTTTAATTTCTGGGCCCCGCTGAATGTAATGCCTGTTAACCCCTGAGGACCGCTGAAACATTTGTACTCCGCAGGCCCTTAGCCAAGCTTAGCATGCCACAGATGAAGTAATGCCATACCTGTCCATCTGTTTGGCCTATTGCTTTCCAATATTTGGAATAAAAATTTAATTTCCTATAATTTTCTGTGACATTGTTTAGAAATAGACCATACTTATGTGTCAGAATGAAATGCAAATCACCCCTTTAGCAAACAAAAGTGCGATTTCTGACTGATACGTCGTAGGGCCTGATTGTTTTGATTGCTACCCAGTTGTACATCCTCCCCTTCTCCAGCAGAAAATGGAATGGAAACCGTAACCCCAACAATTACATACAGATGGCACCATCCCCATGATTTCAGCTCTGTGTGGTGGCTTGTATTTCTGGTCTACAACTGGTGTGGATTAAATTGAAGTCATCTTCTGCACATGTGTTCTGTCGTATCTTCACTAGCAATGAGAAGGAGAGCTGCACAGCTGTTGGGTGAGAGGAGGCATTGGCAATATTCTGTTTATTTGGCTATTACACGTCACCAGTGCCAATGAGAACCCAGGGATCGAGTTGAATTTGTTGGAAAGCGTATTAAACGTCTCGGATCACCCCATCCATGATTTATTGTCTTTGCGCTGTGACACAGCAGGCTGGGGTGGAATTTTTTCTTCGTCTTCTCACATGCCATGCTGGGAACAACAGCCTTCTCCAATTGGGGTGATGGGATCTGTTATGGGATCGTTATGTTCAGGGGGAGAAAGCTTGGGTTTGTCAGAAGCGGAGGAGGGAGGGAAGGGAAGACAGCGGTATCTGCACTTTACCTACCCTGCAAAAGGTTTTCTCTTTTTTTTTTTCCTCTCTCACAAATGCTTCATTTTTTTTTTTTAGTGATAGAATAGAAAAAAGCTCCTACTTCATTCAGTCATTCCTCCTTCAGTGCCACAATTAATGCCAATTAATGTAGCTCAGTAAATAGTACCCTTCCTTTCCAGGTCTTAACCACTGTCACCAGCCAGGGCACCAACGCTGGAGGCAGGTCTGTGCTGGTAGGTGCAGACACGAGCTCTTCTCTCCGTGCTTTGAGCTGGCGAGACACGAGCCCACTCCGGGTCCGATAACACAGCAGCGAGCCAGCACGGCTGCTCGGGTTTTGAGGCTGAAGCCAGCCTGGAGAACGGACAGAGGAGCTCTCGTCTGTCTGCGCCCATCTGTGTAGGCATATTCTAGAATTACTGCTGCTCCCCCAGGCAGGAATCGCCTTTCTGTTTTGACTCTGGACCGTGCCGGCCGTCAGAGAGCGCGGTGCAGCCATGGGGTCCCTCGGCTGCCGTTGGGATGCAGCTCATCGCGATAGGAAACGCCGCGCTTGCCAGGTACGGCCCTGCTGTCATTTGCCTCTGTTCAAATCTGGCGTGATGCTGCAGCTTAAGTAGACTTGGTCTTAAATTAAGCTGAGGTAAGTGAGAACATCTTTGAGAGGCAATGTGGAATGATTTGGGGGCTTGTCAGAAGAGTCAAAACATCAGCGATAGAATCTCCCCTGCTTTCTTCATCGGCAGTCCCAGGGCTCTGGCTGCAGCGATTCGGCTAATTAAAATTCCTTTTCCCTCCATTTTCCTTTACAGCTTCAGGTGGTTATAAGACCCTTCATTTCGTGTCCCAAACTATGATAATGTGCAAAACAGACGCTCTGTTCCACTCTGAAGTGGCAGCATTTCAAGGGCAGATCAAGTGATCCTCCTGCATAATATCCATTACTGGCTTGTGCCTTCTAAGGTTGTAGTGAGAATTTTAATCGAATGTCTAAAAAGAACGCAGAGTTTTTGGATGATAAGCCTTGGTGAAGTATAAAGTGCTGGCTTTATTGATTTTACCTTCTTTCCACTCCGTGTGGACCCGTGTGTGTTTATGTGCGTACATCTATCAGCAGACTGAACGAGGAGCTCTTCCCAGCTGTCTGGCTGGTTGATTCAGGCATGGAAAACAGGCAATACCAAACATGTGAGCCGTTAGTTACTAGAAGATTATGAGCCCAATCTTATTCCCAGGGAAGTCAGTTTAAAGCAACCTCCTTAATGTTTTCTACAGAAAAGCCCGAGACAGTAACCTTAGGAGAATGAAAGGCGAAACCCCCCGGGCAGTTTAAGGAAGGGCCCAGCTGAAAAGCAGCAAGAACAGGTTCCCTTTGTACTGCTCTGAGCCTCGCTTGGCATCCCTTGGGGCAAACTGGGAGAGTTTCAGCCTTCAGGGTCTACACAATCCCTCATTTTTCAGGAGCAAAGAGGCTTGTTACAGAAGAATGCTCTCTGTTCTTGTAAGCCTGGAGTGGAAGGAGATCACTGATTAAAGCAGAGGCTTTTGATTAAATGATGCGGCTTTTAAAAAAATTTTTTAAAGCATTTTGAGGGCTGCTTTCTGCAGAAGCTTGGGCTAAAGTGGAGAGTTATTACAGCACGTGGAAAAGCAAGGGGGTTGATAGTATTGTGGAGGTTGTATAGTGCGGAAGGGGAAATAACAATTTCAGGATTATGCCAGTATTCATCTGTAATTGGATCTCTGTTTATTTTTGTTTCTTGAGATACTGTCACAGGCAGGTATTGTGTTTGCCTTGCTAACTCAAGACACACAATGCTCTGTCACTCATCACAGATAAAAGCTTCAGCGTCCTCAGGTAATTACAGAAATTTTATTCGCTGTGATGAAACAATGATAAAAGGTATCAGGGCTTTGATTTCATCTTTTGGAAGTCATCCTGGGGTTTTTTTGTCCATATTTTCCATGTATTGGAACAATTTTTAAAGTGCTGGTAGTCTTTTAAGAGAGTCAAATGAATCGTTTCTATGAAGCTTTTACCTGCGTTCCCAAGGCACCGGCTCTATAATCGTAATATTCCGTATTACACACAGACCCGCCGGCCAGGGCTGCAATCTCCTGTTCCTTACTCTTAGTCCATAGAGTCCTGGTGTGTTTGTTCAGCCAGGACAGGAGCGCTCTGGTTTAGAGGTGACTCTGGTTTGCGTGTGCAGCCCCAGGTCTGGGAACTCCCCTAAAAATGCGGCAAAGGCTGTTCTGCGGACGTTTGTTCCCGTGTATCTCGCAGAGTGCCTGTGCTTGCATTTTTTAGTGTTTACATGCTGCCGTCACGTCAAAAGCATAATGTTATGGGGAAAAGGGCAGGGCTTGCTTCAAATCATCACTGAAAGAAAGAAAAAAAAAATGCAGAGAAATGTCAGGAGATCTCGATGAACATGTTTCTGCGGGAACTGGAAAAGAGACCAAGCCACAGAATTACAAACTGGATCCAGATTCCATATCCTCCAGCCTCACCCCTAAGGGGATGGAAAGTTCAGAACTGAAATACCACAAGGTTGGATTAAGTTTTTTAGTTCAACCCATCTCTCCATAGTCTGGTTATACTGATAATTTCTTCATAAAAGTTAATATGAGCAACACCTGATTGTTATACCTGAGCACAACAATAGCTTTTGCAACCAGATATCCAAAAATACCATTTCTTCCTAATTTGATTCCAAATTAAGCCAGCCTCAAGATAAAACCACAAGCTGCATTTAACTAAATAATCCAACCCTTTATCCCCACTGTTTGGATTTACATAACAATTAACATTTATGTCGGAAAATTGTGATACTGCTTTTTATTTCTAAATATCAGGATGACGCTCGGTGGGAGCAAGTTGTATCTCTTTGGGGTACCACAGTATTTCCCCTACCTGCTCATCAACATTTAAGATAAAACAAAAAAAAAGTCTTCTTGTGAATTGTAAGATTCACTTCAGTATTGTTAAAGTAATTAAATGAAAGTGGATTTAATTGGCAATGTATCCTGCCTGTCTTGAAGTCTATGCATTGTATAAGAAAATGTGTTTATGCCAGAGGTGTTTATTGGGGATACAACTCCAGTTCCGTGTCATAATTCAAGTAGTGTGATTAAAACACAGAGATTGACACATCCCTGTCCCTCAGTGTTACTGTAAGCAAAATCGTCTGCCACGGGGCACTTAGTATTCTGCTGGGTCACTTTCTAGCTGAGACTTTCAAAAGCTTTAGTCAGTTTATTATGTAAAACTGTGCTACTGATCTGCCAATTCAGGATCTTCTCCTTCCTGTTGTCTCTCTCCTGGCAAAACCCCTCTGATAAAATAGAAGTGATCCATCGATTTGAACTGTATGACGACGGGGAGGAGCCACATTTGGTACCACAGAGGCAGCCAAGATATAAAGGGTGAGATAAAAAGACTCGCGCAGGAGAATAAATTACATCAACTGAATCTGGCCTTTTGCCTTGCGTCTTTTATTCTCACTCCTTTACCACATTGGTACCTGCTTGTCTCTCTTTTTTAAGTCCGAAGTACTCCATCGTTGTTCTGCTGCCAGCTCAGCTGTGATGACAATAGCTTTCTTTGTGTAAAGGGAAAGTATCTGTTGAAAAGGCAAAATTACATATTTTAGAAAAAATATATAGAATATTTTGATCAGAATTATATGGCTGTTGCTACACTAGTTCCATTGCTTCAACCATACCTAGTCATTACAACTGGCTTTCACTAACAGTTATTTCCAATTAAAATGAATCCTACTGCATCACTTTGCCGTAAGTCAATTAGTTTATTGATTAGGACTGGGAATATTAAAACCTTTAAGAAAAAGGCTCACACCTCACAATGTTTTTACTCTGTTCCAGCTTTGCAATGCATTTAAAAGGACCAAGGCATCATCTAGCAGATAAGGGTGATATTAGGCAGATTGAACCTGATCTGGCTTAGGCAGAACTACCTTGCTCTCCTTTGTATATCTCCAAAGCAGGAATACAAAACTGTCATTGCATCCGACCAGCAGCCATCGAATTCTGAAACTCCCACTAACATACAGAAACTTTGCGCTAGTGATGAAAAACAGTCAGGATTTGTAAAGGATTTTTTGGTTTTGTATTCTTTTCGAATTGGCAGATACGATAGTCGGTGGAAGTGTGTCCCTTTCCTTTGGTGTTCAGGTGACACCCAAGGCAGCACAGCAGAGATGTAGGCTGTTGGCTCTGTGCAGCAGGAAGATTCCGTTTGTGTTTGATGGTGTGAAATGTAGCTAATTCCCAGGTGAACTCGCAAGCACTATATAAATTTTAAGTATTTGTGGTGCCAAAGGTTGCTGTCTGGGAAAGGCTGGCTCCTGCCTGCCACAGTAGCATCCCACTGCAGACCTGAATGTCACCTGCCAGAAACTTGTCTCCTCTTCTCACCATCAGTTCTGCACAAGCCCTTTCGGTGCCACCGGTCCCTCCGTCCTCTCTCAAGCCAGGAGCAGCACGAGGAGGTACGGGCATGGCACACAGGCAGCTTTGCTTCGGCTTGGCAGCGGCTGCGGGAAGCAGAAGGGAAGAAGGGCTGGATGCAGTAAACTGAGTGTAGCGGAGAGGAGGAGGAGGAGGCTGCTGGAGGAAGAACAGGCTGGAGAGGTGAGCAGGGAGAGGGTCAGAGGGGACGGGCTTGTCTCCCTTAGTGGCAGCCAAGAGAGAAGAGCGAGATCCAGTTGGTGGGGCACAGGAAGGGAAACAGCTAAAGGTGTTCAGAGAGTTAAATCATCGCAGCTGCCTTTTTCCATCCATTTTTGTTTTGCCTCTTCTGAATTCCGACACCTACACAATACTCTGTCTTTTAAAAACAATATTGGAGTTCCCGACATTGAACTCTGCAAACAAGTGTGTTCTCAATTAAGGGAAGAACTTCTCCTGCCCCCCCTCCCCTGATACGAGCGCTTGGCTCAGATGTGCTGGCCTCTAGAGGAATCACACCAGCACATTTTTCAGAAGGTTTCCCCCTCCCAAAATCCCATTGAATGGCTGTTTCTGATAAACCAATGGAGATAATTTCATTGCTTTTCCCTTTCATGGCCACCCACCTCCTCTTCCCAGCTAGCTTTGATATAAAAAGACAAATCCTTTCCCATTCACATCAAAAGCAGGAGGGTCGCTCTGTGTCACCTACCCTGGGATTTTGACTCAAGCTGGTCGGAAAAAAAAATAACGGAAAGAGCAGCTTGGTTTTAAGTCGACCGCAGTGTGTGTCACCGAGAGTTTTCAGGGTCATTGACAGATCAGCTGCATAGACCAAACAGATAAATAGGCACAAGTTATTCTTCATTAGTATCGTTTATAATCTGTTCATGCCCTGAGTGCGCTGCGGAGGATACCAGCCCTTCCTCAGGGACCACGGGGTCTGCGTTAGACATATGTTTTGTATATTTTCAATGTGTATTCAAGCACCTCCAGCGCTGGAGAGGCACTTTTAAAAACAAATTTCGAGTAATAACAATAACATGCTGAGTGATAACAACAGGCACGGGGGTGAGAGGAGGACGAGGGTTACAAAAATAAAGATCATGTGAATTGTTTTCTTTATGTCACACACGAGGCTTGGGATTTCTCTGTTTTTCTTTGCATGCTTTTGTCGTTCCTTTCTCTTTGGCAAGAAAAGATGAGAGACTTCGGAGGCAGAGGAATTGCTGCTGGAGTAAAGGCGGCAGAGGAAAGGGGCTGTTCCCGCTGGTACCCGAGAAACCTCTGGCCTGTCAGCGAGAATGGCTGCGGGCTAAGGGACTGACTCAAAGAAGGGGAAAGTAGAAGATCTGCCACGACTGGACAAAATTTCTACCGTCTCTGGTGTATGAGGTTGTCCCTAGTACAAAGCTTAGCACTGATTTTCTGAGGCATAAATCTTAAAAGACCTTTCTGAATTCTTATTGCAACTGTCTGTAAGAGTAGTGGAAGGTTGTGAAAGCAAGGGAAAACCAGAGAGAAGTTCCCAGCACTCAGTGCTTGGTGAAATGAGATTTTCCTTTCGTTCAGTGCATGTACCTGGTGCCTTTCACTTAAACCTCTCGGTGCTTGGAGCAGTCAGTGGTCATTTCTATAACGCCATTAGCCCCAAACAACTGCTTGAGCTTCCTGCTCTTCTGAATAGTTGGATTTTAGCAGAGCATCCTTTCTGGTGCATCATACCTGAGCCACTGTGTCAGCTCCTGGCTGTTACTGTTTGCTGATGTGTTCTGTATTGGAAACTTGCCGGAGGGAAACTGCAACGGGCTTGCTGTTAGGTTGGAGACCTCGGGCGATATCTCAAGCACGATACAGCGCACAGGCTCCTAAAACAAATTCCACAACAGGCTTCATTTTGGCGCATTGCAAAGAAGTAGATTTCTGAGAGTGCTCGAGATTTGAGTCAGTGCTTCTGAAAACACCATTTATAGTGCCTGGAAACTTAGTGTTCTAGGGAGAACCCAGGGATTTTTAGATTTTTTCACCTTGTATTGCGTCTGGGGTCAAGAGGCTCTTAAGAACTGCCTACAAACGGGGGGTCTGAGCAGCGTGGCTCTGCCGTAGCCAGCTTCACACCCTGCCAGTGGGAGAGGGGAAGACCCAACACGGGCACAAATTCGTGCTTGTGTTTGCATTTTCCCTGGTTGCTGGAGCACCCCTTTGGGTGATACTACTGCTGGTTTGGCTTTAGAAGAACCAGAAGTTAGCTGGAGTCACGGCAGGAGTCGCTGACCCTTGTTTTGTCTCAAGTGGGGTGTAAATTTACTGCTTTCTTCAACCCTAAATGCAGAGCAATGAATAGTTTGAACGTATGGCCACCTCGGTGCCAGTGCCCCACAACAAGGCTTTCATTAGCACGAGTACCNGAGTTTGTCTGAGCGTATGGCCCCCTCGGTGTCAGTGCATCCTCCAGCAGCCCGACAACAAGGCTTTCATTAGCACGAGTACCTTCTCGCCTGTGTTTCCCATCCTGCAAATCCCTTCTACTGCAGCGTATTCCTACTGCTGCGTTCCCAGCGCCAAGTTCCGTGCCTGCCAGGAGATGTGGTCTATACGTGCTTTTGTTTCCAGCTCAGTCTTTTCCTTTCCTGGTTAGCATTTGAGCAATGCTGGGGCCTGCAGAGATAGAAGAGATTTTCTCCATTGTGTGAATAAGTTAGTTGTTAATAAAGCCAATTCCTTATCAGATGCTGTTTGCAAAAACACCTTACACACCGTGGAACTGATTTTTTATCAGTTATTTACTTCTTGTGGGGATTACCATGGGCTGTGTTTTGTCTGATAACTTTTGCAGCTTAGTAGATGTGGATTTACTAGCGGTGAACAGCCGAACGGTACGAAACTCGCAGAAGAAACAAGCTGCACCATCCACAGCATAACGATCTTTCGAAATTAGCTCTGGCCAAAGTTCGTATTTCACGATCCACTAAATAGCTTTCTTATGGAGCATAAGATGAACGTATACTGAGTGAGGCAGCTGAGTTCATCATCTCTTCGGTGTAAGGTGAACACTTTCTAACAGATCATGACATTATCAAAGTGCTAGCTGAAATTAACTCCATATGCTGTAGCAATGCTGTAAGATTTCACCCAGAATTTCATTTTCAAATGTTTTTCATTCAAGTTCACGGAGGGTAAATTGGAAACACTTGGGTATACCCCACTTACGGATCTGTTAAGACCCACTTAGTTTTACCACGTGGATGTGTGGAGAGAGAGGAAGGAGCGGAGAGTTGCAGGATGGGGTGAGCAGGAATAACTCTATCTGCTGATGTCTTCTGAAAATCTGAGCACCGTGTATTTGCTAGCGATCGCAGGAATGCTGCTGTGCAACCCACGCTCTCCGGCCCATGGCTTTTTATGAAAGATGAGATATTTGTATCAAGACAGTGAGAGTCGGCGTTTCGACTCTGCCTGCTTGTAGCAGAGGGTTAAGCGAAGGAGCTCAGTCTCTGCTCTGCCGTGGAGATGGGAGCCAGTTGGCAGAGGGCAGGGAAGAGGAGCCAATCTAGAAATGCACTGGTTCTGCACTTCAGCTGGCCAGGCTCCCGGCTGCCTCTCAACCTGCCTCGCCAAGGCCGCGTTCTGCTCGCCGTGCTTTGGGAGCGGGGTGGGGAGTCGCCCACGTTGCTTTATCAGGCTCTGCGAGACAAACACGGTGATTTTATTTCTGGTTTTTGTGACTGTTGGGTGATAAATGCATCAGAAATTCTGATTGGCTTTAAATTATTTCTTCTCTTTAAAATAAACTGTCTGGGGGAGCTGTGTGTTGCAACGAGGGATTCATGTTTCTTACTTCACCGGCCTGAGGAGCTGGGGAAGGGATCAAACGGCTTCAGCAGTCACTGGCTGCAAGGGATGAGGATGTCTCCAGGAGCTTTGTTACGCTTTACTTTTAGGCTGATAGTTTTCGGTATCTGAACATATGCATCTGCTACTAGAATCGTATTAAAAAATGGGCTTTAGTAGCAGTACTAAAGAATCTTTTTAGCTACAAGATATTATAAAATATTTTAATTTGAATTGTGATAATACAAATTAACAGGTCATTTGGAATAATGTCTGAAGGCAAAAAAATGCAATTTTCTTCATGCTAGTTCTGCATTTCCATTTATCTACAATATTTAATTATGGGCAGAAACACTATTATTTGTATTAAGTGTCTTGGTACCATTCTGCTCCTATTAAATATACTCAACTTCAGCGGTGCTGATGGTGTTTTTGCAGGTTAACCAAGTTCTCAAGAGTTGTGGTTTTTATCGCACTCTTTCTAGCAGGTTTTCTGTGCTAGGCAGGATAACTTTCTCCTCGGGGAAAACGTGGAGGAGAGCTAGCTGTTGTTGGGAAGCACCAGGAAATGGTGTGCAGCAGCTCTCGCCGTTCCAACAACACATCAACTGGCAGAAACGGGAACGTCAGGGGAGCTGATTGCACAGCGTATCCATGTCTGGGAGGATATGGTTTTCATTTTGAGAATGCTATTCATCTAAACTCTCAAATTCTTATACCCAGAGCACGGGTGTTTCTGAGTTTTGCATCAGAGCCTGGAGTTAAACACACGTGTGCACCTCTGCATCTGGCGCTTTTATGAATCGTTTGGAGGAACTGTTACTAAGCAGCAGCAGCTATATCAGGGCTCCATTTTATACAGAGGAAGGGCTGTGTTACTCATTTCGTTTCCAAAAAATTCATTTGTTTTGCATTCCCAGAAGGTACTTTTATTCTCCCAGAAAGGTCAAGCAGAAACATTGATGTAAGTCCTGTTTATGGCAATTTTGTTAGATTTCCAGCAATTGCAATGGAACATATTTATAACAAGTATGTTTCTCTCTTGGGTGATACCATTAGTCAAAATATGCTTTCTCATATTTCCACTACATAAACACAAATATCTTTTAAGATTCAAACTCACTGGTCTTGAAGATTCCCACAGCCACATCTCATTAGTGGTTCAGAAGGCCGCGCTAGCCGTGGTTTCAATTTGGGATGAAAAGGTTTTGTTAGGAGAAAGAACTTCAACCAAACTAGAGGCTGAAAAACAGGATAATGTGTGGGCTGCTGTCCTGAGCAAAACAGCGACCATGAGAAGGCCGATCCTTTAAACACAGGACTTGTGACTCACCGTGCTAAGGACCCAGGCAGGTCTGTGGTTGGTGCCCAGGTCTCAGCTGTGACATTTTGCCACTTCTACAGTAGCTCACAGCTCACAAACTTAATTACGCTCAACGTGCGCATAGACCTGTCATCCCTGGTCAGTGTAGCCCTTGACTCGGTATACGGTTCTCCACCAGTATTCCAAGATACGTTGGTATCCCAGCAGAAACTGCAGAGAAGCGAACTGTCCATGGATACAACCGTCAGGAGCAGACGTGGCAAATCAAAGCGTGTTCCTGGGAAAAGAGCAGAGCAGAAGCAGTGAGTGACACAGCCATGGTGATAAATGAGTTCTGTATCCACACTTGCATTTCATTTCTTCATTCACAAGACTTGTGTTGAAATAACGTGACAGTGTTAATCTAGAGAGTGTCCAGGGAAAGAGGCAAATGCCGACCGAGTTGAAGTGATGTTTTAGAGCTCAACATCGTAATGAACTGGCTGTGAACTAATTATTGAAAGCAAAGCAGCAGGCTCCTAGCCTCATGTGGAGTCTTAGGAGGATATGTCTATAGGGACTTTCAGTCATCATCTTCCACGTACCTCTCAGTATGAACAGAGCTTGGTACAGCCACAAAAACTGGTTTTGTAAGAATTTTAGAAATAGGATGCCTTGAATGCTCCATTTAAAAGAAAGTCTCAGTGATATAACTGGAATAAAAGTGAATAAAACGTGAAAGTACAAAAATTCGTTTTCTTCCTCCTGCCACGGTTGAGATGCAGCTGTCTGAAATGCAGACCCCCCCCTTCCTGGGGTCTATCAGCAAATTCATTAACTATTTTTTGGCAGCAATATCGCTAGCTGATCTACATGTCCTAGGACCTAAGTGAGTAGAAACAGAATTTCAGGATGAAGTTCCAAGGAACAGCATTAAGGGCGTTGTTATGTATCGCTATGTTAAAAACACTAACTACAATTTAGCAGGAAAAAAACTGGCAAAATACTGCCTACTCCAGTCTGCCAATATTTATGAGTACTCTTGGGGCTCATCGGCATTACAAGAGAAGAGTGAATCTAGTGGTTATATTATGTTCTGAAAATTTTGGGCCAAAACTTGTTTTTCACACAGCATTTCAAGAAAAGTACTTTGTTTTTCCCACAGATTGTAATGGCCAATTGACAGTAAATCGCATTTTTCTCAGGGTCATCAGCTGTAATTCACAACACCCATTGCATCCTCAGCAGCCGGAATCTGGACTGGCTGAAGCCTGTACAAGGCGAGAGACAGGGACGGGACTGGCAAAGGCGGGTGCAGCCAGCAGCAGTCACAGCACTGATTTGGTTTTTGGGGTTTTTTTGGTACATTGAAGACTTAACTGTGACAATTGCAGGTATTTTAAAGTGTCCTAGTTTTATATGAAATGGATTTATTGGAGGGTCATAACAATGTGAGCAGAACATTCATCACTGGTGGACTCGGTTTTATCCCAGTGACTAGAATTTGCTGTTAATCGGGGCTGACACTAGGGTAGGTTACGTGCCAGACTAGAAAAGGGAAATAGTCTCTGCTAAGAATAGAGAACAATTTGAATCACACAATGCTCACCAAATCTTCTTGACTATCTGATTAATGGGATATCAACAGGAAAAAAAAACGGATGGAGAAACAGAGGTGAAGAACTAAATTGTGATTTTGGAAATCCATTTCAGTGCAACCAGACTTTCACCAACCTTTCAGCAGTCGAAAATTAGGAATAAAGCCAAGTGGATAACACGGTCTTTTCCTCTGATTGCTTTAGTTACATCAGTTATAGACTTCTCTATAAGCCCAGCTTCTCTAGCCCAAAGTCTGTCGGATAAGGAAAGCAAAGGAAACATACACTGGAACTGAAAGAGAATTGGATAATGACAATTGGATAAATGACAATTAAGGATGAGAAAACCTTCTAAAAGTAATTGAAGCTGCGCTCTGGAGAGGGACCAGAGCTATCCAGTATTTTCTGTGGGGCCACAGGTGGGAAAATGAGGAAAAGAAACCTGAAAGTAAAAGGTGAAATGTGGTCCAGTTGTTGGAGTTGAGGTGGTACAAGCTTCATCACCCCGTCCTTTATATTTCCATGTTGGATGTTTTTGTGCTGTAGAGGGTGATCTGTTCTTGTCCGACGCACAAACTAAACCTAAGACACTGAATGGATGGATGTGTGTTGTCCTTTGTGCGTGCAGTGCTTTCTGGGGCTGTGCCACTCGGGCTAACGGGACACAGACGATGGAAGTAAACATTCATCAGCTCTAGCAGCTTCTTTCAGGAATATATCTGACAGATACATTAGTAGATTCTTGTGGGGTTTTCTGTACGTTTCCAAGTCAAAAGTTAATATGCTACTTATATATGAGAGCACCAAAAAATTATTCATACCACCAACTAAACTTTTGATGTCTTGGGTTTTTAGGTTGAGAAAGACAAATATTTTCCAAAAAAAAAAAAATTCCAGTATCCTAGCAACGGTTACATAGCTGATTACAAATATCAGACTTCCTGGGGTATTATGGGATTCATTCTAGCAATCCAATTTAATTCATTCTGTCTTCCAACTAATTACCAACCTGACACGGGTTCTGAAGTTTGGAAGGAACGTCAGATGTACATGAGACTGGAGCATCCTCCAGGACATGGGTATGCATCGGTGGAGAAAAGAGGAAGAAAATACATCAAGTCAGTAATTATGGCACTGGTTTAAAAAAATACCTAAAAATGACCCTCATTTTTCTTACAAAGCTTCTCTTGGCAGTTTGTGGAGGAGGTAGCCGTATGTTTGAGTGATTTTTAGAACACTGGTATTTATCATGTATGAGGCAGTTAGCTGAAGAAGGATGTACACTGCTGCTCGAGAGGAGACTCTGTCTTAGGAACTGAAAAACCTGATAAATGTTTCCAGCTCAGAAGGTTCAGTTTGTGTTTTACCTTCAGAGGCTGAATACCAGTGTGCTGCTGGGGCCGCACCAGATCTGGTCTGTGGGACATGTAGGGGTTTTATCAGTATGAAACCATTTAAAAGAAAAAAAAAAAAAAAAGAAATAAAACCTCCTGTAAGACAGATTGTATCAATAGAGAAAGCTGCTTTTCCCGTATGAGTGGTTCTGTAGGCAAGATCCGTTATTTTGCAAAGGAAAATACCACAAGGACCATGAATGGTGTTTTCAAGTCTATACCTTCATCAGGATCTAAAAGCACAGTCCTGCTCTTCTCCCTATTTCCTTGAGATTTGTCCTCTTTAAGCGCCTCGGGGATGAAACCAGTCATTTGGAATTTGCATCCATATTATCTGTTGCCTTCCCCATCCATACGCACCGTCCCCAAGAGCCCAGGGCAGAGATGCCGTTATGCTCAGTCACTAACAAACCAGGTGCAGGCGGGAGAGCTAACAATGTTAATAAAAGGTCTGATGAAGAACAAAAAATAAACAAACCTGCTGTTGTGCCTGTAAGAATTGCTGCTACCAGGAAATGAAGGAATTACACGTGGCATATGCTGCCTGCCTACGCTCGGCGCTGCCGTTCAGCTCTGAAATCGCATCCACCAGGTACAAAGAAAATTGATTTGCAGAAAAATCAATTTGCAAAATCTGGTGAGATTACAAAAGGTCATCCTGTTCTGTGCATCACTGAGAATTATTTGTATAGTTTAAACCAAAACTCTAAAGAATCACATAATTGTGCACATCTCATTTGTGAAAGATGGCATAAATTTAATTTTTTTTTTTTAATGGGAGTTTTGCTGGAGGACTCAAAATGCCACCATATTTTCAAAAGAGAAGGAAATAATGAACTGGCCCACCCGTTAGCTTACCAGACTTAGTGCCTGACAGTTAGTCCAGGGTCAAACAGCAAATGTCTGGGACAAAAGTTCAGGATTCAGTTGGTAATCGCAGGAGAGGAAGAGGGGTGGGGAAGACAGGTTTGCTGCAGGCAGATAGAATGAAATTTATTTTAATGTTTTGCCTTTAAAAGATATGGAAGGATATATATCAACTGCCTGATTAAAAGGATGTTATTTAGGGTGCAAATGAAGAACTTGAAAAATAGAAGATGTCACATGGATGGTATTTCATGTGACTTTTTACCCAAATCTGTGCTATGAGTGCATGTGATCAGATGTCCGATCTCCCTGGAATATATGAAGATAATATTCGCGGGGAAATATTCCAAACAGTATTGGGCCTCGCGGGGAAATATTCCAAACAAGATGAGGATTTTTCCTCCCCAGTGCCTGATCTCTCTGTAGTTACCAGCCCTGAGACCCGCTCGGGTCAGTCTCGGGTCTGTATGGACAGAGCAGCTCTGGGCAGGACGGACCCTGCGGCCGAGCATTGCGCGGACTCCAGCACCCTCTGATGGTCCGCTCCTGCTCACCGAACACCCCAACACGCTTCCCAACACATGACTGCCTTTGGGATGGTGAGACCAATTTTGCTGCAAATGGCCACTTCTTCGCTTGGTGGCAATTAAAAGTTTCATAATATTTTAAAGAGCTTTCCCCGCAGCCTGTGCAGACGGGCTTTGCTCCGTACTCCGTGTGCCCTGCCCTGTTTCCACAGTAAGTTGTGATAAAATGTTAAAGCGGGGCATGGGACCCCTGAGAAATCTGAGGGAGCAGGAGGCAGGTGATGGATGAGAGCAAGGACACACCGTGTGCAGCTTGCAAAGGCAAGGCAGGCACTGCTGTATGGGAGAAAGAAATCTGGGAATCCTCTGGGGGGAGAAGTCAATCCGCTTTGGTTTCAGTATTAGTGGTTGGATGATTCTCTAACTTTTGTTACAGAGCTATAGAAGGAGAGATCTTAAAACTGATGTGTACAAACAGACATACTCAGAGCTCTGATAGTTTACGTCAAGTGAGTATGTTCTAGCGGTTTCCTTAATTTATTTTATCTACTGCAAAATATTGTCGGGATGCTGTGTACAGATATGTGGATAAACGCACAATGGGACATTGTACGTGTGCACAGACTCGTGTGACATGCAGGAGCCCCAGTACAGAGCTGCAAAGTCCT
>VZTO01021000.1:1045-14820 GCA_013400615.1 Syrrhaptes paradoxus
ATCTAGTTCCAACCCCCCTCCCATGGGCAGTACATCTTTTACTAGCCCAGGTTGCTCAAAGCCCCATCCCAGCTGGCCCTGAACACCTCCAAGGAGGGGGTATCCATAATTTCCCTAGGCAACTGTTCCAGTGCTCTGATATTCAGTGGGTGTTAGATTTTTTTTTCATTAGCCAGCCTGAACTTTTCTTGCATGTACACCTTTGGATTAAAATACTTTTTACAATTGCAAGCTAAATACTGTTCATGCTGCACAAGCCAAAAACTTTACCATCCTCTCCCTCTCTCTTTGAATGTCAGATTAGGGTTCTAATTGAAAGCCCTATGAAATTAATTGAAAGAGTTTGAAGACAAAACAAAAAGGAATAAAAAACTTCTGTCATTCAAGAAAACAAAATGTCTGAGTCATAGAAGGAACAAATAAGTTGAACAAAAATGTTAACTTTAAATGAATAAATGTATATATTAGTATGTGTTGTAAAAAGATTTGTTCATTGCTTCCAACAAATTTTCTGTTGGACTGTCATTGAGACATACTTTATTTGTATAGCACATAGCCCAACTTATGTAAAGGAATACTTGGTAGTGAAAATAGGGATGAAATATGGATGTTTATGCAATGTTGCTTCTGTGCAAATGACACTCTATTACAAATGCATAATACAAAAATAATGAGTCAAATATAGTTTTAGCACTTATATGTTTGCCATAAATTGTTTCAGAGCCCAAATATTTATACTTTCTGGTTGACAAGCTTCCCACAGGTCTGATTCCAGCATTTTACCTTGAGCGGCAATTTTTTATCATCATTCTTTTGCTTTTTATTTCTTTGAAGAGATCTATTTTGAAATTATAGTTTTTAACAATGTTCAGCATGCAGTAGTTAGTGCTTAGTCTTGCTTGGTAGACAAAGTGTTGACTGTAGAAGCTGTTCGATTTTTTCTTCTTGAAAGTATTGTTATGAATTGAAATTTGCCAAAATAATGGTTCACCAAAGAAAATACCATGGTAGTCTCTCTTTCTGCATGTGTGCTTCCATTGTGGGTGAAAGGAGGACAGAGAAGGAAGGTGGAATAAAGTGGTGATCTTGAGCTAATGTTTTTATAAGTTTCAGAATCTGTGCCGTAAACTACCATCTTTTCAATGCTATTCTTTTCATCCTAGATCTACTTTAATTCTTACTGGAAATAACTGTGTATATGAGAATATATTTTGCTGTTAATCTGCTGGTTGACAGTTTATCCTAGTCAAGGATTCTCCAGGAAGGCTTCGCAATCACCTTGTTCTGGCGTGGGTGTGCTGACAGCAGAAGCAAAAGTCGGTATT
Organism: Syrrhaptes paradoxus; assembly: GCA_013400615.1. Lineage (NCBI taxonomy): Eukaryota > Metazoa > Chordata > Aves > Pterocliformes > Pteroclidae > Syrrhaptes > Syrrhaptes paradoxus. The sequence goes on from VZTO01021000.1 coordinate 2,371, forward strand.
TTCAAGCTCATTCGTATACTGCCACAGGGCACTGTGACTGACACAGTATAGACAAGACTTCATAGGGAGAAACAAGCCCTTGCTTTGTACTTGCCAGCAAAGGGCCATGACTATCTCAATGGCTGTAGAAGTGGTAATACGTAGTGGTGGGAGACGGTGTTCTGTAGACATTAGGAGAAAGCACTTCATTTTCTAATGACTCCATTGGATGAGGAAAGGACAGCTTTTAATGAGGTCAAAAATAGCGAAATGCATTCACCTCATCTAATCTGGACATAATACAAGGCCATTGTAGAAAAGTGGGATTGAGAGAGATATATTATTGAGAGGCCTGAAAATAGAAAGTCTCAAGGTTGCTTAGCTCATGTTCTTCAAGAAATAACTATCTTTCATGTGTTAGCAGGCAGTGTGTCAGGGTGCTACACATATCTTGCGTAGCATATCTCTGNTCGTCAGTAGGTGGTCCACATATCTGTCTGTCTGTATGTCTTTCCTTATCCTCCCCTTTGGCTTAGAGAAGGTGCAGTAAGAGGAAAAAAACCCCAAGCAAACAACAACAAAAAAACCACAAAACAAACCAAGAAACTTAAAAAATGTTCATTTCTGTTGTCTGCAGAGTAAGATATGACAATATAGTACTTGCTTTGCATATTTAATTTTTATGTGTAAAAATTTGTCCATGTGTTGTACAAAGTTCAACTTTGTAATTCTGTTAATGAAATATACAATCATTCTGACTAAACTTGCAGTCAGCCACTATTTTTGCTTAGCCAGTGGTTCTGGTTTTAATCATCTGAAAGTCTGACTGTGCTCTTCCCGTGCTTTCCCAAATGTAATGGTATCATATGACATGGGAATTATAAAAACAATGATAGAATTTGCAGAAGGAGATCTTACTGAATGTAAATAGAAATATCAGAATGTATTACCATGTAGTACCAAGCTCTTTTAACATTTTTTTTTATTCAAATTATATTTTGGTCTTTTGTCAAAGTAATGAAGGAATAGGAAAGTTACCTTTTGCCATTGTAAAAGCATAACCAAACATCTCTGAAACACAGCTGAACAAAATAGTGCTGTTAAACTCTTGCAGCTCATCAATCCAAATTATTGTTTTCCTTTATTTAAATAATTCCAACATACAGGTTCTTTGCCATTCTTTAGTTGTAAATCTAATAATATGATTGGAATTGCTCAATAATCTTCTGTCTCAAGCTTTTCTTCATTTCTGATTCATTGTGTCTATTATTAAACCCAGCTGTTGATGTTTTTGAACAAACTGATTTCTGAATTAACTCTGCATTGTGTTCTATAATAACGCCACTTCTGAATTATCATGGGCTGCTCCCAATTTACTTTTAGATAATTAAAGGCTGTCTTTATTTCTATCCAAGTTGCCTGTTTTATTTCCCAGAACACAAAGATGTGATTTCATTCATGCTGCTCTAGGGGTCTGAAGTTGATAATCATTTTTCTACATCTGCCCTCATCTGTGTCATCTTCCAATATGTAATGTTCCAGCATTATTCTTTGGCTTTACTCATTAGCATTCACAGTGTTGGTGCTGTGTTGTGCTAGTCTGCCACAAGAAGGCTATTGTTTTCCTGAGAAGTCTGTACCTTCATGCTTTGGAGTACTCTTGCTTTCTAGAGTATGTTCCTCTTGTTTTTATTACTTTTATTACCATAAACTCTTTCTGTGTCAAAATTAGTGATATCTTAAAATCATGCATTATCTAAATATTTAAACAGATTGTATATGCGTGAATATACATGTCAGTGGGATAGTCATAGTGTATCTCATATATAGTACATATGTTAATTACTAAATTATATTTAAGGACTTTAATACCTTAATATAATATACTTTGGATAACTAATTCATGAGGTTCTGTTTTCTGCAAAGTAATCTGATATATTTTTTATTTTAAAAAGCAAAACTTTAAGTGAAAAGACTGACCTGTGACATGTTTCAATATGGGGTTATACATAATATCCGATTTCCTTCTTTCACCAGCTAATGTCATTGCTAAATATGACAGGAAGACATTCTTAAAAAAAAAAAAAAAAAAAAAAAAAAAAAAAAAAGGAAAAAAGAAAGGGATTTACAGTAAACCCACCTGATAATTAAAAAGATTTTTGTTTATCCCCGCTAAGGTTCATAAGAAAAGGGCATTTTCAGGCTCTTAATAGCCTTTTTTCAAATTAGTGCTAACCTTAGTTCATTAAAGTTTTATTTATTTCCCCTTGGCAAGAACCAGAATTTTAATCTGATCCTACTGCTTTTTCTCTTCCCAAGCTGAAATTTCTGTGACTTCTTCCACACTTAATAGTTGAGATCTTTTTGGACTGGTTTCTTCGCTTTGTGTTTTTTTGTTTGTTTGTTTTTTGGTTTTTTTGAGAGACAGCTTATGGTACTTTTAAATGTAGCAGTTAAGTCTGAGCAATGGACTTGGCATAGAATGATCTTCACCTTACTAATAAACAGGATTAATAAAACAGGGTGAGAATATGATGTATGAGACATGTATCTATTTGTTCAAAACTGTAGTATCAAGTTCTTCCAAGTTCATGCTGCCTTCATAGAGCAACTACTTTTATGTACATGGCTTCATGTAATTGTGTACAAGCAAGTTAAATCTTTGAACTAGTGGCAGCATGTTAAGTTTCTGTTTACTTCATTACTTTATTTGCAGGACTTTTCTCTATTATTCCTCAAGAGGCAGTACTGTTAAGATGTGTTAAATTTTCAGACAAGTGCTGAGGTACTCTAACAAAAAAATGCATCTTATTTATGATGTGTCAAATTACTGTTCTGAGAGTAGACCTCTTAGGTTGCATTCAGCCTTTAATTTAACTGAATTTAAATAGCATAAAATGCCTTTTAGTTGGAACTTGGCGTGCATATTATATCTCTCATTTCAATGAAAAACATTCAGATGCAAATACGGTTTGTTTGGTCTGAGTACAAATGCCACTATCATGACTGATGAAGGCTTTTGATCACACATCTACAAACTGAAACCTTAAAAAGGAAGAGGCTATTTGGACTGGTATCTGCAGTGCCATGAATTATTTAATTCCCATTATTCATAAATCTCTTTGAAGAGGAAGCTTATGATGTTTTTAAGGAGGAGTAGTCATAGTTGTGTTGCCAGTTTCTATTTGTTCTGTGACTGACTGCATGTGCAAACTTCGAAACTACAGGAGCTGTACTGAATATGAAAAAGGTGTGTGATCTTCTCAGGAATGGCTCTGAAACGTTTCTTTGGTTTCCAGGATAAGGATGGGGATGCCTTTGTTGCTACCATCTGCTTTGGTGTGCTCCAAGAAGTGGGCGAGGCAAGAGCATGCTGGTAAAATTTGGTGAGCTACCCCTTTAGCTGCTAGGGACCTGGTGGAATCTCACAAAGCACACGTTTGCAGATGGAGTTTGTTATGCTGCTCATTCACTGAACTACAAATCTCTTTTGGCTGTGCTCCAATAGCAAAACAAAAATAACAACACCACTCTCCTTTTTGCGTTTTGGGTTTTTTGTGTTTGTTTTTTTTTTTATCCTTCATTGTATTATGATTTTGGTACAAACGGGTGACATTTCAAAATGTTTCCTCTGTTTCCAGCGATGATTGAAGCTAAACACGATAAGCACGATTCTTCTGTAAAGGGGGTTTGCAGACTTGTCTAGCCCATTGTAATTGTTTAATAATGTTGTTTAGAAGGTACGTGTTGGCAGAGATGTCAAGGAATGAGTTAGAAATACCCAATAGTAACTTCTTTATCTGTCTTGTGGGCTAGTTTATTCTTTGGACTTTTTTTTTTTTCCACTTTTTTTTTTCAGGAGGATTTCAGTTTACATTACTAAGGAATACCTTAGGTAATTATTTCTCTGGTATATGTTCTTCCAGGATGTTATAAATCTCACATTATGAACCAAAATACTATAAAGACTCAACGTGCAGTTGTTGTACAGTTCAAAAATGTACAGGGCTCACAAATCTTGTCTTTACTGTAAGTTTTTTCATTTTAGTAGTAGTAAGAACATTTTACTTCAGCAGCCTTAATTAAGAGGATTGTGTCAAGAATTGCATCATTTCCTGTAAACAGTCACTTTGATGACACTTAGTTTCTTTAATTTCCTAGAATAATATTATTTAAAGTTTTCTCAGCAGTATTCTATAAAAGTGTTCTCATCTTTCATTTTTCACTTGATGTACACATTACTCTAACTTGATTTCACTCATTTTTGTTCAAGTGTACCCAAATGCATTATACTTTACAGGCAATAATGTATGTGTATTCCCACACAATTTTATATAGGATATATCATTCATATATATATATCTCACACATATATTGCCTTATATTTTCTTTTATAGAATGTAATAGTGGATGTAATATATTATATAAAGCTATGGATATTGAATGAATAAGTTTATATAACAAAATGTGGTTATTTTGTCTAAAAGAATATATTAATATATACACAATATCTATTGATTATAATATGAAATATATAATATAATATGCATTGTATATAAAATGGGTGTACATTAATGTTTAAAATTATGGGAGTACTTTCACTGCTGTGAAAGGAAAAATAAATATGAGAAATGAGAAGTGCAAGAAACATGCTTATTTGCTATATATAAGAAAGGGCTTTTGTTTGTTTTTTAAGGTGAGTAACAACTTAGTGCCAGTGTTAGAATGAAGGAGCACAAGCAGAGACCATCATAATGATAGTGAGGAAGTAGTTACTTAATAAGATATGAAAACTCTCCTGTCATGTTATTAAGTATTAATTTGCAGTTATTGTAGAGTCTTAGTCTATCTCCTTGTATGCTATATTTCTTATCACTTTAGAAATGTTTTCTCAATATTGAAATGCTGAAAATACAGATGATCAGAGTTCAAAATTTTGAGATTTCTAGTTATTATGTCTCACGCATTTTGTTCTCTGAGCTTTCTGATCTGGATCTCTGAATTTAATATGTTCACCTTCTTTTCACTTAGTATTGGCTTTTTTTCCTCTTCTTCCTGTTTCTTTTAAATTTTTCTTTTTGGCTTTGAAAACCTTTTTCTTTTGTCATCTATCATTCTTAGTTCATCTTAATATATTAACTTGCTTTATCTCCTAGACTCAGTTTTTAAAGATTCTATGCTACCTACAAGCTACAATGCTTCAGTCGTTTCACTTTCATTCCATCAAAGTGCAGTGACTCAGTTTTTAAAGATCCTGTGCTATCTACAACCTACAATGCTTCAGTCTTTTCATTTTCATTCCACTGAAATGGCAGAACTTGCAGAACATTGTTTTTCTCACTTCAGTTGTTTCTAGCAGTGGCTCAGAAGCTCTCACTTGGAACTGTCCCTATGGCGGACCATGCACCATTGTTAGTGTGTCTGCTTTCCAGGCACAAATGCTGACTATAGTGTGACTGTGTACACACACCATCATAAAGTTGTTCTCTAATAAGTCCTTATTTTGATAACTCATAGATAGAACTGAGCAGTTCATGAAATGCATCCGGTCCATTTTGGAGGTATGGCCAACATGTTCACCTAAAGACCATGAGAAAAGGGCACATGATGAAAGGTCCCAGTACAGAGCAAAGCTGTGACAACCACATCAACAGCTCTTGTCAGTGGTCTGTGGATATCTTTTTTAGACTGGTAAGCTGTGAGCCACCCTTTTTGTAACTAACTCAGATGAAATGCAAGCTGAAAAGAGTTTAAATATCAGTGTAATGTTCTAATGTTGATTACTGACCACCTAAGCAGAGCTTTTTCAGCCCATCAGCTTAGTCCCCAGTGTTAAAAATATACATTTTTTTTTCTTGCTGCAAAACTCTTCCAGATTACAAATTCCCTCACAGACAGTGCTTCCAGCTTTTTATGCATCAACACTTTAGGCATATTATTGCATGTAGTAACCTGAGAGTGATACAGAGAGCCGGGACTACTGATAGTTGCTGTCAACATAGGTCATCTCTTAAATGAATCTTGCCTACAAACAAGGCAATTAAAGGAGGAATAGAATTTTTTTCAATGCTCAAAGCAAAGAAAATTGTGGCTCAGGTCAATATTAAGGATTGTATCATATTTGGAACAATTATAGCTATTTTTATTTTTTAAGCTTCTTTAACAATGTTTTCAATTATGAATTTACTATTACTTTCTTTTTCACCGGAAAAACCTAATGGCAGTTTTATGAGTTTTCAGATTTTGAATAGTCAGGCATATGCTTGCAGAGTCTGCATATTCATTCCTTCAGTCTCTTTCTAATAGAGAGCTATTATTTCTTTATACAAGAAGAGGGCGGAAGGTCGATATAAAATGTAAAGTCTGTAATTGTGAATTTTCAGGTGTAGTTTTTATAACTATAGGAAAGTTGTAGAATAGCTGACAACTTTTACTGCATTAGTTTGTATATTCAACACACACACATACATTTAAAATGATAGCAGGAGATTAAAACTATATCCAGGAAATTAAATGGTTTTTAATATGACTAGTCGATTGTGAATGTAATGCATATAGTCAAGTAAAATTTCAAACATGCAATGAAAGATGGTGTGAGGTCAAATAGATATATAGTAAGGATTAAATTTATCTCTGGACAGTGCATCTCTATAAAAATAATTTCTCATTTGCTTGTCTCACCCAAGCTGCAAAAATAAGTCTTGCTCAGTAAGTCTTGCCCAGTAAGTTTTGCCAAGGCAATTTTTCACCTTAACAGCACTAGTGAGCATCAAATTGGATACTGGCTGACAAAATGGAGTGGCAATGAGTCTTTTCTATTTCCAGCACTGGAGTCCTTTTTTTGTAAAGCGAGATATAAAGAAAAAGATAGTAGTTAGCCTTATTTTTTCTATGGTTATGAACAGCAGATGATAAATTACAGTAAAATATTTAAACTTTGGGTATTGTACACAGTATTAGTCTTTTTTTTCTTACAGTTGTAGTGGGTTAAGCAGAGGGGAGCTAATTTTTTTTTTCCTTTTCTCCCTTCTCTTCATAAATAGCTAGCAAGAAGCTATGTTTTGAATTCCTGCTCAGGAGAAAAGCTGATACTGACGAGAATGTTTATAGTTATTGCTAGGATACCTTCAAGGACAAATACATTCGGTCTCTCTTCTCCCCATAGACAGAGGGAGGGGGAAGAGACAGTCCGGCTTCTAGCTTGGGACTTGCTTTTAGGTCAAGATTGAAAAGCAGACTGACCAATTATTCCATCCCATGCACGTCATACCCAGTATATAGGTGAGAACCCTTCCGGGAGAGCTGGCTTTTTCACTTCCCTTGGGCTCCCTGCATTCGCTCTCCCAAGGCCTTGTTTTTCTTTCCCCCCCCCCGGACGCCATTAGCTCTCGGCCCGGGACGCTTGTTATCTCCGATCTCCGTTCCGTGAGTGCCTCCGGGATCCTCCCTCTCCAGGGAGATCATTAGCTGGTTTTTTTTTCCCTGATTCGGTCAGCTCTCGGCCTGGGACGCTTGGGCTGTTATCTCCGTTCCGTGAGTGCCTCCGGGAGCGGCGCACCCCCCCCCCCCCTTACTCTTCCCCCCCCCTTTTGGGGAAATTGTGAGTGCGGTTTCTGGGGTTCTAGTGAACAGCTGGGGGGGGCAGTATCGTTGGGTTTCTGCTGGCAACAGCTAATGAACAGCTGGGGGGGGGCAGTATCATTGTGTATCACCCATTCCCTCCATCCTCCAGGGTTATTGGCCGGGAGTGGGCTGGGCCTTTGATCATCGGGTGGGGAGGGGCAGAATTACTGTGTATCACATTGCATATTTGTATATAGTATTATTTCCAATATTATTGTAGTTTAGTCATTAAATTGTCCTTATCTCAACCCACGAGTCCTCTTTGCCATTTACTTCTCTAATTCTCTCCCCTATGATTGGGTGGGGGCAGGGACTGTGTGAGCGGGTGTGTGTGGTTTGGCTCCCAGCCAAGGGCCAACCCGCCACAACAGTTTACCCATGTTTCTAGAACTGTCATAAAAACATAGAAAAAATGGAAGTAGATCGCATGAAAAAAGCAAAAATTCATATGACTTCACTAATAACAATTAGTTGAAAGATTAACCTTAAGTTCCCCATTATTCAAACTGGATGCAGATGCAATAAATAATTCATATAGAAAGCAATGTATCTCCTACTTTGTTTCTAAGAATAAATTACTAAGTATGTATTTGAGACTGAGCCATTTGACTGTGATTAGTACTACATTGGCATAAGTTTTATTTTGTTCTTCAGGGGTCAAAACAACATGGTTGATTTGCTATTACATCTTCACCACTTTTATCATAAGGAGATAAGTTATATTTTTGTGTTTTGATCACTGTATAGGTAAATTTAAAGATTTTTAAATTGCTTTGATAAGTGAAAAATTACTGAGAAAAAATACATTAGTCTTCAGAAATGATTTTATATTTTTAATATGTATAACAATATGATCTTTTTTTAGTTAAAATAAATTTCACCAAATAATTTTCATCACATGCAGATAACTATTTTCAGGAGTATTATATACAGTCCCTCAATTGTGAAGGTAATTTAGTGTATCTAAATTATCCTGTAAGCCTCACTAGTTCCAAAGCAGTCATTATGTTCTACAATATTGAAAACTACACTTTAGAAGATCTCAAGAGTAATGGCTAGAATGTATGAGGTCAAGACAAGGCGTAAAGCTTTCCTGTGTATTTCTTGACATGACAGCTGCAGTGATTGCAAGTCGTGGTGAAGAAAATCTGTGTAGTACTTTTAAAGGCTGAATAAAATAATCAGTGAAAAGTCACATCTGATATTCCCATTCTACAACTGAAGAAGAGCTTAGATTTAGAATATATTTACTGACATACATTTAAACTTAGGAAAATCTTTTTGATTGAGTCTGCACTTAATTTATTATAGTATTTTTTCATCAGTCTTGTCAGCTACCCAATTTTGTCTTCTAATGTCTAGAAAAGCCTAAATTGGTAATAATTGAAGAATTAAAAAAAAAAACACCTTATTTTTCTGTTCAAGGTTTCAGTTATCTATCCTTTAAGATATGTGTGTGTTTCCATGTGCTTCAATTGCTGTCCCAGTGGCCCTTAGTACATACTTTAACCTTACTAAGAAAACATTGCATAGAGATGATCTATTATAGATGTGATGCAACACTTTTTATACAGAAATCCCATGGTCTGTGATATTAAAAAAAAAATAAAATATTAAAAAAAATAGGGAAAGTAAACATGTGGTAAAAGCCAGTTGCCTTCTCAAAACCTTCTTAGGGTTTACAGTAGAAGAATTAGTTGTATGTAGAGGTAACATAAGGAGAACCCTAGCTGTTGGTCTGCCTACCTAGCTCCTTGCTCTTGACTATATTGTTTCTGATTTCATGCTGGTTGTATAAGGGCTTTTTTTCAAATACAAGAACGCTTAAAACTTTGTGGGTTATCAGAGCTGTGGACTGTGAGTGGAAAATAATGTATATAAGCATAGTAGACTCAGAAAATGTCAATTTGTAATAATGTCAGACAGCTTATATGTAAAAATAAACAAACAGAAACCTAACATGAGACACAAATGTCACAGGTTGCTCATGTGCTGAGCAAAATGGACAAGGTGTAGTTGGAGGTGTTTTGCAACAACTGAGTACTTATATCTCTGCCTGACATAAACACAATTACAGCCTTCCGGAGTTCTTCATTCCTTTGCTTTGCAGTTGTTTTTATGCATTCTTTTTTTAAAACATTCTGTTACCTTGATAAAATGAAATGTTAACATTGCATTTACTCTTGTTCACAAACTATATTATTTATTTGCAAGTGAAATTTGTGTGATGTTTTATGGAAACCCGGTTTATGATGAAGTTGCTTATTTGCAACTTGTGTTGCTTGTTAAATGTCCAGCTGTATTAGAACATGCATAATATTGGATTTTGGGACAGGCAAATCATGTTATCTGTATGCCTTTAAGAGGAGCCTTTAGGGCATGATTATACTCATCTTCTAGTTTCACTATACGCTAATATACTGCGTTATGTGTTTCCAGCTACTAATGTGAATCAGCTACAGCTGGAATCCTGAACTCTAGGATATTTAGGTTATAAGATGCTCCTGCTGATCTCCATCAAGATAGTTATAATGACTATCAAGAACAAAATTACTATATTTATAGTCTGCTTCTCAGAAAGACAACGGAGCTGCTTGTTCTTCAATATTTTATGATTAGTATGACATAATAAAAGTCATTGCAAGTGATAATCTACTCATAGTTTTAAAATATTTAATGTATTTAGCAGCATATTAGGAAGTTTGAAAGATGCTTACAGTCATTTTAGCTTTTTCATTACAATATATTAATTGCTTCTCATTATCAGGGCTCAGTAATTACTATTTTACAAATCTACATTCTATTGGGTTGTAAATGAAAGATTCGGAACACCAGAAAATATCCTGTCATTGCCTGGCTTTGAATTGTAAAGCAATAGGATGGGGGGAAAACCAAAGTGCTGGAACCTATGCTCCTTTGTCACGTTGTCTTTCGAAGTTTCACCAAGTAATATATAATTTAATGTAGTTTCTAGAGTTGCTGCATCCTGTATAGAAAAGTCTGCTTTAAAGCAGCTTCTCTAAACATTGCTTTTTGTCACAGAGCACAGGTAACATACAGCACTGCTGTTTTGATTTTTTGTTTGTCATTTAGTAACAGAACAGTTGACTAACATTGCCTAGGATGTAAGGTCAGTTCATAGGTTTGCTAGATGCAGTAGTATATAGTAGTGTTTTGTCACTCATCTCTATGCATTAGCTTATGTAGTTTCTATCTGGCTTGCCTATAGGTTTTATAGTGTGTATGTAGGAGGGACATTAAGTAAGATACATAGTTTTGTTTTACAACAAGTTGCTTATTTTTTTAAATTTTTTGCTAATTATGGGCTCAACTGACACACTGAACACAACAGAAGTTCTTTAGACTTAGTCTCTAATTGAAACGTCTGTGACTGCTGTCAAGAATTATATTCTTCAATAGAGTAGCAGATATAGAAAAATAATGTGGTACAGCATTTAGCTTTGAGATTTGTACTTTATAGATTAATAGTAAAGTTAATATTTATTTGTGGAATTGGAGGGATGTGTTAGTATTTAAGATGATCTTAATAAAAAGTAACTTTAAAGCAACAGGATCTTCTAAAGACAAGAGAGAAGTCCTGTATTCAGAAAGGGTAAAATAAATATGTGAAACCAAAGTGGTCAATAGGGAGGTGTAAAGCAATATGGAGAGGAGGACTAAGGGATCATTGTGGGCTTGAACACAATGTGATGCTGTTCTGTCAAAGCTAAGAGCTCGGTGGAAGGCATTGTGGGTAATTATTCCACTTTGCACTAGTGCCGCTTCAGCTGAATATTTTGCCTGATTTTGGATCGGTATAGATAAATTGAAAATCCAGGGGGGAAAAAAAAGGAAATAAAGAGGAGGTTAGAAAACCTGTATTAAGAAAGCACAGGACAGAAAAACTAAGTCTTCAAATTTGCAAAGGATTACATTGAAGAAGTATGTGTTCTGTTCTTATTTATACTCATGGAAGTTATTAAAAGGGTTAAGTAATTGGGCTAGTCTCCTACATATGATGGTTAGGTTATATGTCAGGAAAACAATTTGCCATTGAGAGGACAATTATACACTAAAACAGATTACCTGGAGAGCTTTGGGAGTCCCTTTCACCAGAGGTTTTAACAATATGTTACGCAATCTGTTAGGAGAGCTCCAAACATAATTCATGCTGCTTCAAACACAGTAGCTGACCTCTTCATAACCCTTCCAAGTTTACATTTTTGTCCCCTTTTTGATTATGTCCTCAAAAATAAATTTTATGTTCTAAGAGGAAAAATTATTACAAATCACTATATAGATGCATAGTCCCTAGTATAGAGCATATATTCAATATGTATTATATTTCATACATATTTAATGTTATACTTGCAATAAAATAAATTAATCCTTTTTTGTTGTTGCAAAATCATGTACTTTTTTTTTCTTTTGCATACCAGTTCATTTGTAGTTTTTCTATTAAACCTTGAATGGAAAGAAAAAGTATTAAATTCTCAGAACCAAAAAGGTTCTTGTTTTTCTGAAGACCAATCAATGAGTTTAGTAAGAAAAATGTATCTCTTTCTGAGGGAAATTATCTGATATCATCTTAGGAACTTGTGTTGTGGATAGAATGATGCATAGACAGAAAATGATGGAACAACTTATTCTTGATGCTCTCTCTAGGCATATCAGGGATAAGAAGGTCATTAGAGGCAGTCAACATGGCTTCACCAAGGGGAAGTCATACTTGACCAACCTCATAGCCTTTTATGAGGACATTACCAGGTGGATAGATAATGGTAAAGCAGTAGATGTGGTCTATCTCGATTTCAGAAAAGCATTTGACACCGTCTCCCACAGTATCCT
>VZTO01021001.1:6521-38004 GCA_013400615.1 Syrrhaptes paradoxus
GTATATAGTATTATTTCCAATATTATTGTAGTTTAGTCATTAAATTGTCCTTATCTCAACCCACGAGTCCTCTTTGCCATTTACCTCTCTAATTCTCTCCCCTATCATTGGGTGGGGGCAGGGACTGTGTGAGCGGGTCTGTGTGGTTTGGCTCCCAGCCAAGGGCCAACCCGCCACACCCACTCGCAGAGTTTAGTGTGTTCAAGAAAGTGTCATATAACCCACAAAATGGGAGAAAGAAGTTTAACCTGCTAAATGGAAATGTCATCTGGCTTTATATAGATGACAGCTCTCCTCTGCCTCTACCTTGTATAAGAAGCAGCCTGAAAGGGAGGAACTCAGTCAGCAGTTGAGTCTTGTCAGGGATCCCTTGTGTGGCACTGCCTCTTGCTGCCCGTCTTAGTGCTGGTGTGCTTTGGCATTGCTGCCTCTCTTGAGAGGGATGTCAGCTATCATAGGAGCAAAGAAAGAAGCCATGTACAGCAATCTGTTACATGATATATATACAAGATTTCTGGGAAACTTTTAAGGCAGAATTTTATCCTATTTGTTAAACGAAATAAAGAGGTGTAACACATGAAGGGAAGAGCAGGGGCAAAGCAGACTCTCACAGTAAAGCTAGGCTGCAAATGTTTATGCCATCAGGTGTGTATTTTAGATAAAGAAAAAATGTTTTCAGTGACTTGTGGCTTTAAGTTTCGTGATCTCCTGATGTAAAATAACAAATCTACAGCTTTCAATTTCAAGAAGCTTTGAAAACTACAGAAAAAGAGTTTTCTGCCCGCAGCTGTGGGGAAAACAAAAAAAAGGGGTTTATGTGATATAAGTAGATAGGATATTTTGGCACATTTATTTTCCTGGATATTTGCTTTTTGACTCACAAGCATTACTGCGTGTTATGCCATTGTAATAATATGTGCCCTTTCATAACACAACAAAATTACTAGCAAAATGTGGAAATTAAATACTTTAAAAATATGTTTGAACTGAGCAATGTGAGAAAAGCTGAAGATATTGAAGAAAAATGGTGATCAGAAGTGTTTCCACACAGTGAATTCTTCTGCATTAGGCATATGTGAGTTAATTTAGCATGTTTATGAAAAGAATAATTCAACCATTAAAAATGGACTTGTTGGAAAAGGGTCACTTCAGTTAAGTGGAGAGGTAAAAAACAACCCTCCTCTTGTCCTCAAAAATGTACTTTATGTGCCTGAATAACTTTCCATTTGGTTTGAGGTTATGTTTTCTAATAATTTAACTAATGACGTTACCATCTATCGTTTTTATGCTAATCGGGGTGTTAATCTTGATTTAAATAGCAGAATCTTTTTATTATTTATTTGAGTATGTGGGAAAAGCTATTTTAATAGTACAGGTTTAGGCTATGACTTGATTAATGTAAAACAGTGGAGAGGGCTTGAAAAAGGAAAGTTTTATCATGTTTGTCACAGATTATGTGGGGAAAGGAATGATCATGATTATAGGAGAAAATTTTTCTGGTTTGATGTAAAAGCTGATGAGGTGTAAGTAGATACAAAGACAAGAATTCTCACCAAGCACTGGCAGAAAAAAACACACCTGTGTCTTCACGTGCACAATAAGAACTTCAAAGCAAGCTTACAAAAATCCAACAACAAAAAAAATTAGATTTTAGATAAATGTATTTTAGATAAATATTCTTCAGAGCTTTTCTGAGACTAAAAGTGATGGTATAATCAATGGTTAGTGTTAGCTGAAGAAATGTCTCTCCTTACTTTGCTTGACAAACCTTGAGCTGTTTGATTAGATTGGTGGCTGGATAAAAGTTTCCTTTCTTGTCTTTGTACTTTGTGTCTGCCTCAAATGCAGAAAATGAGCGGAAGGCAGAAAATTACTTCCTTCTGCCCTCACCTCCCGTGTGACTTAGGTGGGACAAAGACACAGAGTTGGTTTGGATTCACATCTTCCATTTTGATGCATTCATTGCAAATAGAGATGATTTAAAGATTTATAGTAGTGAGTGCAAGAACAGAATTGCTAATAAGTTACTACTTGCTAATTAATTGTGAATACAGTATTCTAATTGGAGGTTATTTATGGAAGATTGAATATAACAGACAGAAAGTCTTAGGAAGGTGAGTGAAGGGACATGACTGGAAATACTGAAGAATTCTGTGAAAAGTAATCTAAACTTGGAAGATATAGAGTATTTTGAACATCCTGCTCACTCTACTATAAACTGCAGGATTATACATACTTCCTTCTTCTGGCCTTTGCAAAACAATGCGTGGAGGGGGATGACAACAGTTACATAGTTTTACACAGTTTCAAGTTGAATGCATTAGTTTGAAATGTATCTTTAGAGATGCCATGTAGTATATCCATGGCATATTAACCTTGTCACTTCTTATTCTTTCATAACTTACTATTCTATTATATATATAAATATATAGTGTATATACAAAAATTATATATGTGTATATGTCAATGAATTATGATTTTAGCAAAATGAAGGCACATAGGGATGTTTCTATACCCATGCTTAGTTCCTCTGATATTTCCTGAAAAGATATGTACATGGATTTTGGCAGCATACTTTCTCATCCATTTTTTAATATTTATTTTTCACCAGGAGAATTTTTCAAACCTTTTCAATACCAAAGTGATAAACTTACTTGTTGGTTGTCACGTAGCAACAAATTCTACAAAGACTTGAAAAATCGTGTTCTAAATTGATTTACACTGTTTGAAAACTCTTCAGTGGACTTGTGCAACTGTCACATTTTACATACTGTCCCTGGTTGATGCATACATCTGAGACTTAATAGTTTGTTAATGTTATTTTGAATGCTTGAGAGTAAATTTGAGGATAGATGTTTCTGTGCCTTAAAGAAATACTGTCCCTTTATCATCATATTTAAGTATTGTTGCTTTTTTGTATATCAAGTAATTCATTCTCTTTTATTTGGTGAAGTCTTGCAGTGAGAGAATTTCTTTGTCTGGATGATCCTCCAGGTCCTTTTGACAGTCTAGAAGAGAGCAGGGTAAGTGCTATGTAATAAGATAAAAGTAGAATGCAGAATTTAGTAGAATATTGTAAAATCTCCTGAATTGTATGGAATGAAACATCTTTATTTCAGTGCACAAAAAATTGCAAATGGATATATTTTGAAAACTGTCACGGTCTGATTATTGCACACTGGTAATCTTTGAGTGCTGCACTTCATCCGTATCCCAAGATATAGAGAATTTTCATGCTACTGAGGTGAAGTCTCAGGATTATTCTTCTACCATAAGATTTTAGGCAAACTGTTAAAATAGTTGTGCTGTTGTAGTTTCAGCTGTTAACCATTTCTGTAAAGTTGTCACACAGCTGACATAAAATTCTGGTCTGCAGAGGATACCCCTTCTTATTAGAGAATGGTTGAGGTTGGAAGGGACCTCTTGAGATCGTCTAGTACAACCCTCCTGCTCAAGCAGGGTCAGCTACTGCAGGTTCCCCGCGGTCATGTCCAGTCAGGTTTTGAATATTCTACAGGGAAGACTTTACAACCTCTCTGTGTAACCTGCTGCAGTGTTTGATCACCATCATCATCATTTCTTGTTGTGTCAGTGGGTACCACTGAGAAGAGTCTGTCTCCTTCTTCTTCATTCCCTCCCATCAGATGTTTATCACCCTGAGCCTTCTCTTCTTCAGACTGAAGTCCCAGCTCTCATCTTCTCAAGTCCCTTAATTATATTTGGTTATGATCTTTGAATCATGAGCCCTGGGGTCCTGGTAGACAGCAAGCTGGAGATAAGCAGGTGCAACCTGTCAACCCCCACAGACTTGGGTGTATCCAGTTTGCTGAAGTGCTCCTTGCCATAGCAAATTTATCTTGGTTGAGTCAATAGAATAAACTAAAACTCTGTGCAAAAAAAAAAAAAAATCAAACTGGTTATTGGATTGAAAAACAGTGGATCTGTTTGAATTGTATAATTATAGGAGTACTTAACATTTTAAAGAAGTTGACTAAGTCTGCCTCAATTAAAGTAACGAATAATATCTTGATATTTGTAGCCCACTTCAAAACTTCAGGAAAATAGTGTCTTAACAGCATTGTTCTTAACTGAGCTTACATAAAATGCTTATATTCCGTGGTTTCCATGAATTAATGGTTAGTTTCATGTAATGTTAAGCCAAGAAAGCCTCCTACATGGGTTTTCTTATTTAGAGGGAACATGTAAATTATTCAATTAGAATTGCATTCTACTGTAAATAGACTTTCTCTTTCCAGTAATAGATCAGCAGGCTCCATGCCAACGCTTCTGTCGCTTCCTGCATTCAGTGGATATTGTATTATATGTTGGCTCTTCACGTTGTTTTGAGATTGCTCACTGTTGGATTCAGCAGGGTGTACTATATATACATGTCATGCTCAGCAGAGTAACACAACAAACCTATGGTTAAGTAGTTAGCATTCTTAGCATTTCATTAAACTTTCCAAAACGTTTTTGTATTAGTTTTCTGACTCATGATTTTCCTGTTTGTACAGAACTGTACAACTTTATCTTTATCCTGGGTCAGGGAAGACTGTGCACTTTATCCAAATATTCCTAGCATCTTGGGAATAATCAGGTGCTTTGAAATTGACTTCCAAGCCAGGTGAAAGCAAAGCTTGTATGAGGGGAAAAGGAAGTAGTTGGGTTCACCTGATGTTCCATAGAGGCAAAAAGGTTCAAAATGAGGGACTGTGCATCAAAGGAGAGAAACCTCTTTCTAAAGTCTCTTGTGAGACAAACAAATGGTGCAATAAAGTGTATTGGGTTTAGCGTAATAAATTCAGTATTCAGAGCAAAGTGGCATTGTTTTATTAAGGACGGGACTTTTTTAAAAAGTTTATATAGATCTTTATGGTAATCAATACAAAGAAAAACAGCTAAATTCTCTTACACGTTGATATTTTTAAAAGAAAAATGAAGAAAGGCTGAATTTAAATGGAAGATGTTCCTAAATTTGTCTTTTAGGCTTTCTGTGAAACTCTGGAGGAAACAAATTACCGTCTACAAAAAGAACTGCTTGAAAAACAAAGGGAGGTTGACTCGCTGAAGAAATTGTTAAGTGAAAAGCAGCTTCATATAGATGCTATTGAAAGACAAATTAGGTATGTAGAAATTCTATGGGGTTTAGGAGTTTCTTTCCACGAGGGCATTTTCCCTATATAGTCCCAAGCACCAGCTTTAAATATGTTGTTGGAAACAGTTTTCCCCACGTAACCACACACAAAGCAGTGTCTTCAGCAGGCTTTCTCATATGCTGGTTAAAAAGCTGTTGTTTGGTACAAATGACTGAGCAAGTGTTGTGGCATCTTTTTCCCTCTAAAGTAACTGGAATTATGTTTCCTAATCCTTTAAGTCCTGCAAAGATAAGGCAAAGATTTTCTTCTGCTTTTGAAATGTTGAATATTTGAAATGCCCTGCTAGAGATAACAATGGAAAAATTGGTTTGAGTTATAAAATACTACCTATACTCAAAGCTTGGACAGAGCATAGTGGTCAGGCAATTACATGTCTGTATTAATGTCTTTAGCTTTGTTCTGAGTTAGCTGGAATGATGCCACAGATCACCATTTAAATCTAAGGAAAAAATGGCGGACTTTATAATAAAATTCTATGGTGCCTGTCTGCTAAATTTTGTATCAGGCCTAGTGGAGTTGATGTTGAGCTATTCAGTATCTCGATAGACCTGCTGAGTCAGTCACCGTGGGGTTTCCTTAGCAAAGCAGTAAATTCCCATGCTCCCTTTAGAAGTCATTTTAATACTGCTCGGGTTGTTGAGTCTAGCATATCCGCTAGTGTGACTAACAAATCACATCTTTGGATATAAGGTTTAAGTGAGCTGCGTTTGGAAAAGGATTTAAATTGAGCTGTTGTGGCTTATTGAAAATTCTGATCTGAATACCATATTCCATTTGTTACTTACTCCTGAAGGCAAGTAATTACATTTGAAAGATGCTTTCCCTGTTTGACGAGAAAGTTACGGCTTACTGCTGGCTTAAACAGTGAAATTGCCAATAAAAATTAAATAACTTGCATCTGGCTAAAACATATGATAGGAAATTCTGTGTGACTAAAATAANCCTTTGGCCTTGTTGAAGTAGAATTTTGATCGGATGGCCCAACAAGAATTAGGCATCTTCTGCCTTTAGGCTCTAAAGGCCATGTACCTAAAATGTATGTGAGCTAGGAGGGGACAATTGAACAAGGCATCAGACTTGTAGGCATTTACACATCATGTTGGATTTGGCCCAAATGAAAGTCAATAATCATGTTAGAGTATACTGCTGGGGTATTGCTTAAAATGCATGCATAAAATAAAACTATAGAAACAATTGTAGTTAGAGCGATTTTAAGAGAGGGTGAAATACAGCAGTGTCACTTTCAACACAAAATTGTTCACAAGCTTTTCTTTCCAATTCAAGTGTCAGCTTTCAACGTTAAATTGATGTATGTTTTCCACACAGAATAATAGTTTGGAAACAAGTAGCCAGGCTATTTGGACTGCCAACTCGTGTTGTTGTTAAGAAAAATTATCACCTGTCTCTCTATTGTTAATGGGAAAATGCATTGCTCTGAAATTTAGTATGTGACTCTAAAGTTACAGTGAAAAACTTGGGAAATTGTTGAAATCTTTTTATCATCCTGTCTTCGTTCTGACTATGTTTTGGTTATAATCCTTCTGCCATTTAGGCAAGATGTGCATGGCTTAGATCATCTACTTGTAATTTTTTACCTAGAGTCATAATCAGCCCTCTGGGACTTGAATTTTGTAAAGCTACCAAACTGTGATGCAACCAGGGGATTGACTTTAGTTTAGGAATAAGCAGAGGAGCAAATGATCCAGTGCAAGCCCTGCATTGCTGTAGTAATAAATGAAGTGGGGCATGTAGGAGTGAGATTGATAGGTTCCCAGAAACTGCAAAGTTTACAGTGAGACAAACAGCTCTTCAGTGATGAATGTTTTCTGTATGAATTGGTGGTGCTCTGTTCTTATTTGTTGTAGGGATTTATCTTTAGGAAAAATGACTCGTCAGATGTCAGGAGAAGAAAGTGAGTGCAGTGGTGAGGTGGAGTCTTCTGCAGTAGAAGCAGACCAGGGTACCCTGGGTGAGGACAGCTGGTAAATACTGTTATTTTACTTAAAATATGTTTTAGTTTTTCTTAAAGTATGTTTTTTAAGTGTTTGGTCTTGCATAAATTCTGACCAGCTGAGGAATTCAGCATTTTATTGCACCCCTCTGTAGCTGTCCTATGGTTCATAAGGGCCCTCATGACAGATAATTTTAAATCTGGAATAAGTGATAAGTTGGACAAGCTTTGTAAATGTTTTGTGGTTTACAGACATAAAATGACTATGGAGAATCATACTACTTTCCATTTGATGAAGTTTATTGATCTGTTGTTGCAGCTCAGATAAAGAGAACCATGAGGCAGGCTGGAGTGGCTCCTTGGCTGAAAATTCTGTACCAGAAATTGAAGTCGCTGAAGTAGTGTATACCACCAATGAAGAAGAATAGATCAGTAGCAGCTGCTGTTACCTGGGAAAGGTTCATGTTTGGGACATACTCTGTGGGTAGAGGCATGGAGTAGCTGTGAAGAATTTACAGCAAAGAGCAAGAATGCACATACTGAATGTTTACATAAATCCTTACAAATATTAGCATAAGAAATATACCCAGTGCTGCTTTGATTTCAATTTTTATCTAGCCTTTATATATTTAATACATTAAAGTCTAATAAGGGCTGAAATCAGTTACAGTTTAGGTAGTGTACATACGCAATTTGGCTGACTTTACCTAGCAGAGTGACAAACTTCATATTAAATCACCAGACACACCTAACTAGCATGTCATATGTTGCCACTGATGTGACATATTTGCTGTGTTCATCTGTTCGATATTTGTGTTTTCATATTCTTATAGCCATAAATTAATGCTTGTTGAAGTAAAAATGGACTCATATTACGTTTAATAAGAGTGTGGAATGTTTTGGTTTTAAATTGTAAAGTTGGAAAATATTTCTCTGGAAATTTTAATGCAATGCAATAGGAAAACTTACAGTACCAAGAGGAAAGTACTTACCAAGTTGTATTAGTAGTTGGACATTTTAAAAAGTGGTCATTTTTGCTGAAGGAACTAATACGAGACCCCCAAAACACTGTGTATTTTCATCCCAAGATAGCATGCTGTAATATTTTTTTTTTGTTCGGTAATGCTGCTTTTAAAATCTGGGATCTTTGCTATATGCCCATGTAACAATAAAATCAGTGAATTTGCCTTTTACTTGGAACACTACCTCTTACCATCTTTCTAATACATTAATGTTTGTTTAAAAATATTCTAGATTATATGGAGATGGTTAAAAGACTTGTAAAGAAGCCATATTTTTTTCCTGCACAGTTGGTAACTAGATTGACTCTAGTTGCAGTGCATTTTTGTTTCAATATATTGTACACATGGGGATGTTGCTACATGTGTTCGATAGCCTGTTTTTCAAAATGTATTAAGACAGGAGATGCACTTTATAACTAAGACTCCATTGTGCCAAGTTCTGTTGGCTAATTGGTTGAGGAAGGGGAGTTGCAGGGAGAGGATTATGTAGTGCCTTTTTGTATTTTACTTGTTCATTACTGTAGAATTTTGTTACAGTGCTCTGGGTCAGCTCTGTGAAGTCTTTGATGCAGTTTGTTTCTGTTCTTCACTTATTTACTGAAAGTGCCTTGTTTTATTCTGCTTTTCCAGTAGAAAGAATGCTGTTTTGTTTTAATCTTTTTTTGTCTCCCTATACCACCCACATCGTTGTTTAATGTTGTCAATATGCAGTGTCTTTGTGCTGGAGTTTTCAAAGGGAGCTTTGTACTTCAGGCTGTGCGTACAATGACCTTTATGCAGAACTGTATAAACCGTCCTGGTGAAATAAAACGAGGGGCAAAACACCTGTCTTCTTTTTTCCATTGTGGAAAAAGTGTTCAATGCCTTGTCTAGTAAAAGGATAAAAATACTATTGGAAAGAGACATTTCTTACCTCAGTGATTTCCTACAGTTACTCGACTTTTTCGTGTGAGTTCTGTTTGTACCAAATGTTGTCTGCATGAAAAGGAATGAGAATTCTGTAACAAGACATGAGAAAATTTACTGTACTTCTGTTGAAGATTAAAATAAAAAAGGAACTAATTTTTTTATATATGTTCTACGTCAATCCTCATAGATGTTGAGTAAGCTCAATAAAGTTTTGACACCTTATTGAAAATTTCATGTGATCTTTTGTCAGATGTCATATTTTAAAAGGTTGAACTTTGTGTATTGAAATAGTGTTAGGTTTGTGACTGTAAATGTTTTAAAAATCTTGAAAAGGTGCTTGGGTCATACATGCTAGGAATTTCTGAAGTACTTCAGGTAAATCTGCAAATCTAGTCACTGAAGAGACCATTAGTATAATTTACAATTTATTCATGAGAGGGCAAAGGAAAGGAAATGTTGTGCTCTGTCTTTTAAGGTTTATAAAATATTTTGCTGACCCAAAATATTTAGTATCACATGAATAGTCATTTTTGTTTGGGGGGGACCATGATTTTTAATTAAACTGAGCTGAAAAATGGGAATTTGTTCAGCTCCTGTGTGGTATCACTTGGCCTGTGTTATAGGCTAATGGATGGTTACCCTCCCAAGGGACATGCAAAATGTGAGGTGTACAACCCATGGTGGCCCTGAACATTCTGGCAGAGGTGGCTTCCAAGTCTGCTCCATTTTTTTATTTTTTTTTTTTTAAACTAATGTGCTTGCTTCCATTCTGGCACTATTTTCCACCCACTTCCTTCTAATTTCACTCACTGCTGCAACTTTAGTACAGCAGAAGCCAATTTTGAATTATTTCATTTATGAGAATTTGACAGTGATTCCAATGAGCAGAGTATTATTCAGACTGGAATTGGAGCAGAGTGAACTAATTACAAGAATTGCATCCAGTACCATTGTTCTTCTGTATTGAAGTTATTCTAAAGGTAATTGTCTCAGTAGTTCAGCCACGGATTTGCAAGGGTTTTTTTCCCCTCAGTTTTAGATTTTAATATATTATACCCAGCTTAATCTCACTGGCATTTTGCTTTTTTTGCTCTTTTTTTTTTTTTTTTTTTTTTTTAATTTTTTTTATATTTTTTTATCCTTGAGTTTTTTTTTTTTTTTGATAGCATTTTCAGTCTTCATTCTCTTTTTTTTTTTTTTTTATTTTTTTTTTTTTTTTTTTTTTTTATTTTTTTTTTTATTTTTNTGCTAGCGTCAGCACCTCTGAAAAGGTTTAAGTGCCTTGTGTTCAAATAGCCAAATCTGAAATTAGAGGAGTAAATCAGTTGCCTAAACATAGTTTTCTGTTATTATTTTAGATGTCATAGGATATCCAGGACTGACATTAGAATACATCTTAAATTTAATAATCCTGCAGGATTTTTTTATCCTCGAAAGCACTCGCAGTCAACCTACGCCTTTTCTCTGCTTTTGATTTGTATACTCCTAAATCAATTAAAATGCTGACTAGTGTTGAATCAAGAATGAGTCCATCTAAAACTCCCACTTCATACCTTTCCCACTGTGACAACCATTAATTACATGACTATAATAGTCCCATTGAACCAGCTCAAGGAAGGAAATTTACTGATTTACCAAACTGCACTGGACAGCTGTAGGAGTAGCCTGTGCTGTGTTTTCCAGCAGGCTGCTGCCCTTCCCTTACCTCTTTGTGTTAAGCATCTCTCTGTTGCTCTGGGGAGTCATTGTTGCAGCCAAAAGGGACATGGGGGGCTGCTGTTCTAGGTGGTATCTCTGTCCCAAATTGTTCTTACTCTGCATCTCATTAGACCACTTTTTTTTTTTCTCTCTGTAGCTTCTATTCCTTCACTGAAATGTAGCTATGAAGCAGTAGCAATTATGCTGCCAGAAATTTGCATTTCTAGTAGAACTGATAACAAATGCACCTTTCTATAAAGTTTTATGTGGGTTTGTTTGTGGGGGGGTTTTCCCATGCTACATCAGGCTCTAATGCATGCTGGGGGAGGAATTCTGAAGAGTTACGCTCTGAAGTTGCTGCTGCTGCAATCAGATTTTTTGAGAAATGTCAGATAATGCAAATAGATAGTCCAAGGTCATTAATCACCAAGGAAAGGAAGAATCCTGAAAGAAACACTCCCTTTATGGAATACCAGATTTTGGGGGTCTTCTGTCATTCCTTTTTATATTTCAATTAAATCTTTGTCCCAGAGATCAGTACATTCAGATTTCTAGACAGGTCCAACATTCAAAATAAGGTATGTACTTTTCCTATAAAATTCAGGGTTTGGTTTAAGGGCTGCTAGGGTAACCGAACTATATCCTCACATCCATGTTTCTTTGCTTTAACTTGGAGTACCGATAACGCAGCTGTCTCTAAAAGATGTCTCTTCTAAACAGTCTGTGTTCTGGGTGAGAAGTCAATGTACTGACCAGTGGAGTTTTTATTCTACATTTTGGTTTTTTATCTTCACATTTTTAATGCTCAGGATATTAACTTCATCACTGAAAGAAAAGATGAGACAGAAAGTGGAGAAGGCGAAGGAGGTAAGAGGGGATTGCCTTGTCCATAGTTTACGCCTGAGGAATTTTCCCCTTTGAAAGTAAAAATTGGTTCAATCATTTGCTAACCAGAGTTGTCTCACCACTAAATGTTAGTTTTTGTCGTGTGAGTAGTTCAGGTTCTGTGTTATCTTAACCCCTTCAGGAACATCCTTGTAAAGTTTCTTCTTCCATAGCACTGGCGTTCCTTTGCCATCCCTTGTGCTAGCCCTTAACCTAGTCTTGTTTCAAAGGGCATCCTGGTGTATTTGATCTTTCTCAAGCTGTCCGGTGCAAGGAAAACAAACGGAGCTACAGCTTTTGTTGAATGTTTTCAGTCTTCTTCCGGAGTTTGGTGTATCTTTTGTTATCTGATGCAACCATACAGCTCTGGAAGAGTGGAAAGGTGGGAAAATGCAGTCCTTTATTCTAAACAAAAAAAAAAAGATTAGCATATTCTTATCTTGTAATAGCTATAAATGGCAAGCCTATGTCATTCCTGCTGATGAGTAATAGTGACTGTTGGCTCTATCTGTCCTGCTGTTGCTTTGTAGAAAGCGTGGTGTGCTACTGGAATAGGAAATGCTTCTCTCTAAATTTCTCCTTGGGCTGATGAACTCGGAGCCATTCTGATGGTTGTTCTAGGATCAGGAGAAGGCTGTCACAAGATCTGTGTAAGCATAACCCCGTATGTCATGTACGAAGCATCTTTTGTGTTGGGGTGGGCGCATTTTAAAGCTCCAAACTGCAGTTTTATCCAGCATCATCAAAGTAAGCCGATAGTAGCATTGCTGGATTCTGTTTAACAAGGGTCAGTCTGAGTTACATTTAGGCTGCCCAGAGCACAGGATGTGCGCAGGCAGGACATTTCTGAAAGGCAAGCAGTTTTCACTGTCATTCAGGGGTAACAGAAAGGCTGAAGGAGCTATGCAAATGGACAAAGTTACTGAGTCCTCAACTGTAAATCTGTGTAGCTGGATAAATCAGGAAGCCTTATGTGTGAGCCATTTTTACTGAAGAGACAATGAAAATTTTTAGCATTAAGTCTTTCTGCAATGGAACAGCACCTGACCTGACACTAAAATTACAATTCAGGAAAGCTAATGATGTTCTACTGAACTGGCAAAGCTTCTCTTTTTGGTTTTTATACCTTCAACCTCCAACTGCCAGGCAGAAAAGTGGTCTGTAATGCATTCGTCTCATTGTGTAACCCAAGTCCTTACCCTCTGCTTGTCCCTGTTGGTTTGACTTGTGCCTTTTCTGTCTCTTCGAGGATATCACAGGGACCAGCCGGGAACCAGCCAGTTCTGGTATTGCTTGTAAAGATCCCAAACCGCAAGCAGGGCAGCGTGGCTCTGGAGAAAGAGGAGACTTGGAAGTGGGAGTGGTAAACTTGAGTAATAATTCCAGTCTAGTCCTCAGAAGTGCTGTCACTGCTAGCCAGAGCTGAACCCTTCAGCTTCAGGGGACAGCAATGTGCACCATCAGAAAAGAAATCACCCGCCACAGTTCAGAAACCATCAGCGTGGGTCTTGCTTCCAGTGGGTGTCGTGGCTCCTCTGATCGAAGCGCTGGCTTCATAAACGGGCTTCTGGGCTCAACTCCCAGCGCTGGCTGAGTCTCATCTGTCTCAAGTGAAGTTAGCAGGTTCTGCACAACTCTTTGTTAAGCCTTCAGTACTCTAACCTATGTTCTCATGGTTTTTAACACAATCTTCATGGAGACCTTTGCCCCTTTTAAGCTTTTCATGGAGATGTTAAATGCTTGCTGGTTCGTACTCAGCACTGCTGTGACTCAAGGAACACCAAGGTGCTCTCCAAATAGTGAATTTGTCCCCACTTTGAGAGATAAGTATTGTGTTTCTCTCTGCTTTGCAGATAGGGAAAATGAGGAAGAAAGCAATTGTGATTCACCCTAATTGCACAGTAAGTCAGTTGCTGCAGTCCTAGTGTTACTGCTGATCCCATAGGCTTGTCAGCAGGTTAAAATTAGATGATGCGCTGATCCGGTGAGACTCCTGTCTGTGTCATACGGAACTGTGTCTTGGGATATCTCGACGGGGTCTCAAGTAGGTCTAAATATCCTTGCTCATAAATTATTATCTTCTTTTAAATTTTGTAATATTCCTTTCTTTGACCAGTTCAAACATTTGCGTTTAATGTGGCAGAGAAACAAGGCTCTGCTCTCTGAACCCCCTGTGGATTAATGCTTTTCATCTAGAAGAAACCACAGCTGCCCCAGATGTTTTATGGAAATGTCCAGGATGACTATGAAATGCTGCTGATAAGTTTGTTTGGCAGTTAATGTGGGTTTGTCAAGCATTGCTCGCCTGGCAAGTGCCTAATGGGAGAAGGCTGTGCATTGACCTTTCAAGATCTCATTACTGCTTTGTGTATTCAGAGAAGAACAAAAATAAATAGATACATAAATAAATAAATGTAGTTTAGGAAGCAGTTGCAACATGTGGCAAACCTCTTACAGGATCTCTCCTCCCAAATTTCCCGTGGCTCTTTCTTAGGTGTTCTCAGCATTTCTGATAACCCAGTTGTGGGCTGGATAGTCTGTGATGGGAAGCGGTCTCCCTTTCCCTGCATTCTGGAGTATAAGTATGCCTGTTACAGGGGCAAGCAAAGGCATCAGGCAAGAGATCTACCCTATTATGGCAGCTGCTTTGTGCATTTAAAGAAAGTCTTGCCCTGAGAACTTCATTTTTTGTGTGTTGATGTGCAGTGTTCGTTTAGAAATCTTACAGCATAGCTTGTAGGGTAATGTAAGCCTAGCAAAAATATCATGCAATTCCTCTTAGATTTGAGTTGGGCAAGGGGGTAATAACTTGTGTGGGAAGAGCCAGATGAGAAAACTGCCTCATTCTATGTAATCTTTTGAAAAACAATCAATCAGCCATTCAGTAAAATGCTGATGTGCCTACAGAGGTGTTATTTCTGCTTACGTGTACGAGAAGAGCCAAGATAAACCAGCTTCTTGTGGAGATCACTGCTTTTTCATTGCACGCCAGTCAGACCTGACGCAATCATCCCTGCTTAAATAGGCAATTAAAAATAAGTTGAGTGTTGCAAAAATAAGTTGAGTGTTGCAA
Organism: Syrrhaptes paradoxus; assembly: GCA_013400615.1. Lineage (NCBI taxonomy): Eukaryota > Metazoa > Chordata > Aves > Pterocliformes > Pteroclidae > Syrrhaptes > Syrrhaptes paradoxus. The sequence goes on from VZTO01021001.1 coordinate 21,216, forward strand.
AATTAACATTCAAAGTAACGTGTTATGAAGGAGGATTAAACAATGAAAACTTAAGCTCAACCTTGCTGTGAGTTAACTTGAGAAACAGAACATGTGCAAAGAATTACTTTTATCTATCTTTGCTGTCGGCATGCCGTAGTCAACTACCGGCATCCTCTGTGGGATAGGTGTTTCAGTTCAGAATCTAGAAAACCCCGAAAAGTCCAACATCTTTCACTTCTCAAATGACGTGAGTTGCGCAAGACTCATGATTGTCCAAAGGTCAGAGCACGAGATCTCTGAACAAAGAGGCTGCTCTGTTCTGCTCTGGTGAAGCAGCTGTTGGCTCAGATTTCAGTTTACTCAGACACAATATGTGCTCTAGACAGATTCTCAGGCTACATCAATTAACATCTCAACTACTTATCATTTTTCCCCATCATTTTTTTTTCTCCTATTGTCTTCTTTGTGAAATAAAACCCTCTGTGTTCAACTACAAGTGTCTGATACAACATATAGGTAAGATCTGTTGTCAGGTTAATGCTATTACAAACCTTTTCTCTGTCCATGCAGGAGGATTTTTTTTTCCTAGCTCACGAAACTAAATCAATTAGACACATTTTGCTGACAGAGCTTGCAAAGCATTGGGAGCTGAAGGTTTTAACCTGGCAAGTGTGAGGTGGTCTCTGCTACCCACATTCAGCTATTAACTTCTGAAACTTTGCATTACAGCCACAGGAAGGTTACTAGTAACATAATCCATTTCACTTGTGCATGCATACGCAGTTTCCACTGGATTTGTTGTAGCAGCAATTACCTGAGCCAAAGACAGCATTTTTTTAACTGGCTCTTCCCACCAAATTCGGTATTTGCTACCGACACCATTTCTAGCTGAGCCAAGACACTCCAACAGCCTCTTGTTGCAGAAGATCTGAAGGACTTTTCTCTCAAGCCCTCGCTTGTACAGTGTAAAAAGTATGTTTGCAAAGCGTGGTGAAAGAATCAAAACATTATCTATATGATTGATTCTCCTGCTTCTTTATATTCTCCTGTTACGGGTTCTTGTTCCAGCCTATTATCTTCCTTCAGGAGGAACGTTTTGTAGTGCCTTATTCCAGCCACTCTTACAGCACCTGAAGGAGGATACGTCAGGTGCTCCAGAGTATAGCAATACTGCTTTCTGGAGAGCTCAGTAAATGACCCGAGTTACACACGGACATGGCACTAGAACAACAAATGGGGCTGCAGAGTTTGTTCCTTACTGGTCAAAAAGCCCAACCCAATTCAGCTCTGCTCTGTAGCCAGGCCTGAAAATGGGGCTAATCTACTGATTGAGTCAGTTCAGACTGGATTTCCTTTGATAATAACACCTCTCCTTCTTGGTAAAATTACCTTTAAGATACAAATCCTCCGTAAATCAAAGTGATCAGTTCTACACTTGAACGTCCTCGACAGCCTGGAAAGCAGCAGTTTCAATACCCTCCTGCAGGCGTGTCCCTTGTGTTCCCACCTAACCCCGCACAGCACTGACATTGCCACACCTCCACAGAAGCGCTCTGAACCCTAGCAAGGGCTGAGAGACAGACTTGACCAAGAAATCCCTCTCAGCAGTTCAGTGTGCTGCAATGACATCCAGCTGGCAGCGGGTCCCTGCAAAGCACAATTCACTGACCCTGTATTAAAGAGGTTAAGTCTCTTCAGCATGCTGGGCTGAACATCTCTTGGAAAATGGGTACTTTTGTCTTAGTTCCAGTTTGTCATGGTGTGAGTGCATAGGGATGGGGTTGGTAAACTTCTGCATGAACGTCTGCTTCTAAGGTCCTGTTCTCCTGCATGTTTGCAAGTCCAGAGCAGGGATCCAAGCTGTGTGCCCAGGTGGCCATGAACAGTGGAAGGTAAAAGAAGAGGAGGAGGTCAGAAGAACAGCCAAGAAGATGGTTACTATTTAAAGGAGTGCTTTAGCTTTGAAAAAGTGGAGATATGTGGGGGTGGGAGCGGTGAGGGTGGGAGGGCTCACCCCAGCTTTTTGAGCAGCACTTTCAAGCAGGCCCTTTCCCCTCCAGTCTGAGCAATGAGAAAACTGAAATCACCTCCTGTGGGAAAATCGCAGCCTTGGAGTTTCTTGCTCTATGCTGAATCCAGAGCTCCTCCTGGAGGGCTGCAGAGTCCAAGCCCTGCCACTGATGGGGCGTCACTGCTGCTTGGCACAACCAGCAGCGCACCAGGCACTTCCCCAACCCTATATACATCCAGGGTATATGTGATAGGTAGGTATAGGGTAATACAGTAACCCTGCATGTGCCTATACATAGGCAGCCATAGTTGACTTCAGTTAGTTCAGCAGCTGCACAAAGGTCCCGTTTGTATATTAAATCCATTCCTAAAAGTACATATAATACATCTGAATAGTGAGGGTTTGAGCAGCCTGGCCTAGTGGGAGGTGTCCCTGCCCATAGCGGTGGCAGTTGGAAGTGGATGATCTCTAAGGTCCCTTCCAACCCAAACCCTTCTATGATATGATATAATTCTATGATATATTTACATATTTAATATGTATAAAGAGTTACATTCCTCCTGAAGTGCACATCTTATTTTTTTGTGGAAAGGGTGCTAAGCTAAGGATGGAAGGGGGAGTAACATAAATCCTGTTTGAACCCACAAAACACTCCCTGTTTTTGAATGCTGTACGTCTCTGAAAGCTGATGTCATGTATCGAGAGTGGGTACCTGCATGGGATAAGACCACTAGCTCAAACCAATTAGCTTCATACTGATTTTATTAGCACACTTACAAACTAGAGATCCCCAATTTAGATACACATTGCCATTCAAGTCTAGGAAAATCAGATGCTTACTCTTTGAGAAAACCAACCGCGTGGATACCTGCAGAGCCCTGCTGCTTTAAAAGCTGGGTAACACTGGCTGGTGAGATAGCACAGCGGTTGTCAGGGTACAGAGGGAGCGTGATGCCCAAATCATCTCAGAGGGTGTTTTCCCAAAGCTCATCTTGGTAAAGAGGAATACAACGATTAACTGTATTAAAACAACAACCAGCAAATTACAAGGAGACCTTCAGTTGGGGATGGGAAGGCAGCTAAGCAGACGTACAAGCAAAACATGAAAACCTGAGGATGTGTAGCGTGCAGGAGAAGAGAGGACCAGGGCAGCAGAGAGGCTGGCAAGACCCTGCCAGACAGAGCCATCCTAATTACCCAAGGATGTTTAGAAATTTCCAGGCACATATTAACATTTCAAAACTATGTTGTCTAGCTTTATATATTGCACGGCAGATATTGATCCCAAGTGTACAGTTCAGCAACAGCCAGTTAATTACATGTTGGCAACAAAAACAATAAACCACTTAAACAGTGATCAAAGTCACATGAAGCAGGCAGGTTTTCCCCACAACACATATCTGACTGAATGGTGCTACAATGGTGGGTCTTGCAACAGTCTCTGCAATGGGGACAGATGTCAGAAAATATGATAGATATGTAAGATGAGACTTATGATATTTGCCATTTCTTCAGATGTTCAAGCTAGTCCCTGCTGTTAAGTAATTTTTGAGACTAAAGCTTCCTTCTTAAGTTTCTAAAAAAAAAAAAAAATTAAAATAATTTAGGTTCCACATAATGAAAAAACAGATCATTCTCATCAGAAATATTCCCCATATATGTCCAACCTGTTCTTTCATCCCCAACAGCTGTATACACAGAAGGCACATGTACCTATCAGAACAGTTCCTTGACATTTTGTAACGAAGGCTTTAGTTTTACAACGAGGCAAAGACAAGCTGCCCAAGCCAATGAGCCCTCTCCACAGCAGATAACAAATGATGGCTGTAAACCACTGCTCCAATACTTCATACATATGTGTAAATACACATGTACATACATAAAATGTGAGATACTATACCCACACACACACACTTACCTTAAGACAATTCTAACGAGATGCATGAAAAAATGTATTATTTGTTTCAGTTCATCCTTGCCTATAGTAATTTTTCATGTTTAAAAGACCTGACCATTCTTCCTTTCAGCTAAGCCCTGGAAAGTGAAATACATTTCTGAAACAATGAAGAGATCCTGGGCGGGGGGGCCAGGGGGATGTAGGTATTTTGGACATATTAAAATAGAAGAATCTCTTGCAACACAACTGTTAGGTGGGAAGGAATGCAGCCCAAACACCATAGCATACACTGGGCTATTTTTTTTGTTTGGTTGATTTTTTAAAACCCAATCACCTTTGAAGAATTCTTGCATTCTAACCTGATGCTGAAAGATTAATATATCTAGAAATGTTTCAAAATATCCTCACCTCCTCTAAAGAGCACTGTATCCTAATAACAGTGTAAGGAGAGTATTTACAGTTTTGCCTGATGGGAAAATAAATTTAATACAATCATATGACACCAAAATATTTATTTACAGCATATACATTAATTCTTTTTACTTTTTATTAATACATTTTCCCCCTTTTAAAGCCATCCAGATGAAAAATGTCCAAGTCTGTTAAGAGAAGAAAACATTCTCAAAATAAATAAGTAACAAGAAAGGAAGTCAGCTACAGTACACCATCTGCTGCCACAATCCTCTTGTAAAATACGTTCCATTTAACAGAGAGTACATTTACAACAACACATTGACACTATTTACTCTCATCTGTTTACATACTAATCAAATACCATCTTGGACATGAAGAGAGACACATGTTCAATGAAGGATGAGCCATTTGTCCCAGTGTTATCTGAATTTACACAGGAAAGAGCCACCTCCTCAGCTGAATTAAATCCCTAGAACCCCTTTGCTTTTCAAGAAAACCAGTCATTGACTGTCTCCCAAACAAGTATGGCAACAAGAACACCAGATCTGGAGGTCCACACTGTCGGGTTTGTGTGCATGACTATAGAGTCTTTGAGTATAGCTTCACCAACCACATGTATCCCAGCCTGTGAACTGGTATGTGACTGTCCTCCACAATCCCCAGCCACCACACGCGAGCTTTTAGGGAAGCTCACTGGAATGACCAGTTTATTTTCCTCACCCTTCACAAATTTTGTTCCTGAAGTGCCTGGTGTAAAATCAGTAAGCTAAAGACACATGAAGCTTCCCAGGATCAACACTTGGTCAAAACATTGCTGGAACTCAGCAGTCAGATGCTAGCTTGCAAAAGAAGATTCCCTGGGATTTCTTCTCCCCTGCAGGGTGTTCACATTGTCTTGCACAAAACCAGAAGGTCCACATTTTCCAAAGCAGACTGAAAATCACTTCAGTTTCAAACTGGAAGCTTAGAGACCTATTTTGGTTAGGTTGTAGAGCACTTTAAATACACTAAATGCTACCTAAGTGCCAAGTATTAGAAAACAACTAGTTCGACCAAGAACAGATGCTAGAAGCCAGCCTTTCCAAGCTAAGCACGGGACTATGTTGGCATGGTCTTGTATTCAGAAATACCAGATGTGTCCACAAGCACACAGCCAGCCTCACACGGTGATGCAACCAGTGTACACTAACACTTTCCGTATCCAATTCAGAGACTTGCATGGACTGCATACCTTGAAATCAGGGTTCCAGCCAAAAGGATTAGCAAATGGATTCTAAACAACTCAGAATATTTTTTATTTTATTAAATATGCCTGCTTACAGCTGGCATCGTATCCTGAATTTCAGCAAGCATTAAAACTGAGTAACATTTTGTTAGTGTTTGGTTTCCTAGTGAGAGTTCAAAATATATTTTTTAATTTAAGGCAGTTCTTAAATTTTTTTGTTTTTAAAACAAAAATGAAATAGTTACAGGTTTTCTCTACTCTCAAAAGAAAGGGACAATTTTCCTGGTACCTCCAAACTTTGGGACAGAATTGACACACCAATTTTTTTCCAGTAGGAAATTTATACAAAGTGAAGTGGCAAGGCTTGATTCTCCCTTCATACAGATGCAAACAAAAAGTAATTTCACTACAGAGAATTAAAAACTCCTGAAAAACTTCATCTCTCTGCAGGGTTTGTAGATTTTGGGTTTGATCCATGGAACTCAACTTTAAAGGTTCTGAACACACCAGCACACCATGTCCAGAAACAAAGCCTATTGTAGCCTACCGAAGCTAAACACCCATCAAATCACAGGATAAAGCCCACAGAAGGGGTCAGTACTCTGTTGCTATAGATCTACAGAAACCAAGTCTCCCACTATTCCCCAAGTGGTTCAATCATCAGTAAATTTAAATTAATTTGAAAACAAGAAACCTAGATCAAAGTGACTCTGCTTTCCACACCCCTAGGAATTCCAGAGTGTTTTACTATTTCCTTCTGATTGACAGCAGGCTACTAGCACAGAACTTAAGTCTTATTTAGTAAAATTTGTTAATACAAAGCAGCTTATTTAATTTTTGTTTTGTATTTGAACAGTGATTTCTCTATATATGTAGCAGTTTAGCACTCAGAGTGGCACTGGTTTCTTAAGCTAAAAAGCTGTCAGTTGGACAATAACATGTCAACTTTACAAGTAATACAGAATCAGCTTTTAACCAGGGTTAAAAAGGCATTTCAAATACTACACACTGGTATTATTTCTGTTCAGAAACTAAATAAGAACTGAATGCTCAGAAATTAAAATTATTTTGAAATTGTATTATTAAAAATGTCTTATTAATTCCTTTGAGGATGAGTATTATCATACAAAGTGGAGACTCACCCTAGAAAGACATGGTGAAGAAGAACACAGAAAGGTCAAATCTCTTCTGGATTTTTGACAGGGCTAGTGGAAATCAGTTCTGTTTGGCAGGGATCTGTAAGAACTTGGACATTCCATTCTCCCCAGTCACTATAAAACTGTTCTTTAACTGAGTTGGAAATAGTTTAAAATACAATTCAAATTGACCTATAGAAGCCCATGGAATGTTCTGGTGAAAGTTAAAACAAAAAACCTATCCCACTTCAAAAAAACCTACAGAAGAGTCTCCTCTTATTATCTAGGACACCATAAGTTGCTCCAGGCAGACTGTTTAAATCTCCGTGCCCAAATGAATGGCTATTAGCTCTTGGGCTCAAAGGAACTTGTAAGTCAGGACATGTATAAAGCTGTTTTGCTAATATTCAAATAGTCTGAACCAAATAGCCCTCTAGGATGGGGCCTTGATGACTTATTTAACTTCTTCAGATCAACAATGAATCCAGCTGTGAGGCACACAGGTTCTACCACCCAGCTAGATATAGTAAGACATTGACAAATAAAAACTGATACTAATAACAATTAATCTCTGGCCAAAGCTGAAAAAATGTTGATGCTTGCAGGTTTTGGCAATCATTGCATTTTGTTGTTTGTTTGTTTTTAAACTAGTACTATGATATGGCAGTAACACTATTCTTAGCAAAATTGGCCATAAAAAACCCGCCCATAAGAAATGTAACCACACTAAATTGGTACAGTTATAAAACCGCATTACAGCTCTTTACACATGCACTACACTGTTCAGTGTTATAAAAAGACCATGCTCTTATGAAGCCCAGGCAGCCAGCTTCTTCATTTCATCTTCATCCTCTGCTCTCTTCCTGGATGATGCTGAAGACAAAGAGAGATTAACAATAACCATCAACTAATGTAACAGGCATAACCATTCTATCTGTTAGCATGAGGGCTTGCACAGTGCTTTTCAGTTTGAAAATCTTGGATCAATTTACTGAGAAGCAAGCTAAACACAGGCAATGCAGTAATTAAGCTGATGAGAGATGCGACTGTTTTGCTCTACTATTATCTCACTTATAACCCTGAGGTTAACAATATAAGTCTGATCTAACTCCTACTGGAAGAGTTCCACAAAAAACACTTTTAATCTCTAAAAACTGTCACAGAGAGTGATACAAGAATGCTGCCAGTTCTCTCGCCACCACTTGAGGAGGTGTGAGGGACCCACCTGTGGCTGGCTGTGCATCCTGCTGCCTTTCTAAATAGCACTGAAGGGTTCTGCATGTGCACATCCAGTCTCCAAGCAGACTCAACCCATTTTAATGAGAGGTGTCACTTATCAAAAGGCGTAAAGAAATTCCTGAACTTATCTTTACTCAGGTGACATCAGTTAACTGCTGTGGTCACAGCAACAGCAATTCCCCGGTCTGTACCAGGTCCCACACATGCTTTCTCTCTTTTTTTTTCCCCCAAATCTCCTATCACACATCCTTTGCATTCCCTGAAGTAAAACCTCCCCAAAGAGCCTTCATTCACTGACCTACAAACTGCATCCCCTACAGCCCAGGTTCAAACTCAGGCTGTCTCCATCTGTGGGCTGTGCATGTCAGGATTTGCCTTCCCCCAAATGCCAGGGGAACACTGTTACTGGGTGCAATACCCTTGTGTGTACATTTACAGCAGCCAGTTGGCTCCTGCCTGTGGCAGCCACAGAGCCAGGAGCCACCATCTTGAGGGGGGCTGCCACTACCACCTTTGGGGACTAAAGCTGGAAGAAGGACATCAGAGACCAAGGTTCCAGTCCCTACTCTAGAGGAAAGTGCCACTGGCTCACTGTGCTACTGGGGAAGGTCACTGTGCCTTGCTCCGTCTCAGTTTCCTCATCTCTAAAATCAGGAGGGTAACATGCATCTCCAATTAGAAGCATTACAGAACAGTTAACTGTTGTTCTTGTTTTGCTATTTCTATGTGACAACAAGCATCCAGTTTTGTAAAAGATAAGCCAGTTTTGCAAGGCCTTAAACTGTATAAATGTAACCAGCTCATTTTGCCTGAAGCAGTCATACAGACAGATGAAGCAGCAAATTAAGACAGTGAGAAGCACATGGAGACAGTCTGGGTTTAATAAAAATGTCAGCTGGCACAGCTGGATCTGGAAAAGGATGTATGAACAAGCCATAAATGCCCAGACTGCAATTTGCACTGGGTTTTCCTAAATCCATTTTTTTTACTAGCTGTTCTGTAATTGACTTAAGCAGATGAGGCCACAATCCCAGCCTGACCATTTTAAACTGCTTCTCAGGGTTTTAAGTGCCGTCTGCCAAAACACACAAAAGAGTCTCTGAGCTGAGCTGGCCTAGGTAACCTGTTCTGCAGCAGAATGCACAATAAAAAACCTGTGCTACGTGTGCACTGCCCTTACCACCGAATACTTCCACTCTTTTACTAGCGTTAGTACACAGCAAGTCTTTCAGCTTTTCAGCTGATAGAGGACAACAGGGACACGGTAAATGATACAGCTAGAAGTTGACTGTTTGTGCCTTAATTCAAAATGAACAGGACAGAACTACAGAAAAATTACACTACTGCTTAATGCCAGGAGTAAGTCTGTTCTGTAGAAAGAAAGCAAAGGAGTGACAATACTTCTTCAAATGTGCACCCTGCTGCCTCCTTCATTTTTAATTAAAATACTGGTGGCAAATATCAAGCCACTACTCTACAAAGCTGGATCTTTGTGATGTGAGCATTTTGAGTCCAGGTCAGATTCTAATTAGAAAATACTAAGGATTTAATTGCCAAAAAGAGATAAACAGTCTTCCCATTCCTCACTAGATTTCAGTAGGAGATGCATTATTATATGTGCAAGGTCATGTTCCCTGAGTTTTCTTCTGCTAATCTACACAGAATTTGATCCTAAATGCGTTCATACAGCAAACTAGAATTCCACTCAGTTTTTTCTGATAAATATAAACAGAAATAAGAAAAGGAACCTATAATATTTTAAAAGTTAAAACAGAGTTAAATACATATCTGGAGCTCTCTCTTCCTCTCCTCCTACTTACTGCATGTATTTATCGTGAGAAACATAAAATGACAAGCAAGCAGTTTACCAGGGCGAGAAGGCAGCGATGTGGATGGAACACTTGGCAGTCTGACATCTCTCATTCCCTTGTTCAATTCTTCTTGTTCCAGTTCTTCCAATTCTGCCATCAACTCATCCTAAATTCAAGGAAAACATTATTTACAAATTCACTGTCCTGACAGTGATCTCAGACAAGTGCACATTTAACGACCATGAAGCAAAGCACTACTGAAAAAACAGTTTAGCCTTGAAAACAAATATTAAAAACCAGCATATCACAAGTATAATTTTTACTAAGTGTGGGCAATAACAATGAATCTTAATTGAAAGTTGAAAGAAGGACAATGGAAGTTAGAAACAGGACAAGGAATAAAATTAGAAAGAAAACTGATGGCAGTGCAGTGCTCATTAAAGAGGCAAAAAGGGGGTGGGGGAAGGGGAGGAAGGAGGAAGGTCTCTCTGCCTTCCTCAGATTTGTTCCAAATCTAGAACCTGTACTCTTTAATGTATTCTAATTTTCATGTACAATTTCTCCCATTTTAAAAAACAAACAGCTTCCACTGATTATAAGGTATACTGTAATTAAACATTGTGCTTCAGCCCTATCAAACACGTCCAGAATTATATGTGATTTCAAAGCCACACTGGAATCAGAGCTGTCCTCCTGGGTCCTGCTATTCACTCCTGAATATGAGTAACACTCCTGGGCTTTTAGCTGCAGAAGCTGATTTGGACAGATATTTGGACAGTATAATCCACTTGTATAATACTAAAAATAAAGAGGCTACACACTTTTTAAAAAAGCCAAAGACTTATTCCCTCGCAGGAGCTTCCCAAAGAAAGGAAACTAAATATTACGTATTGGTAGAGAAATGGACCTTTGACACATTGATAAAATGGTTTAAAAAGAAACAATGGGCAAAAGTGGCTGGGAAAAAAGTGGCTGTAGCAAAGTGAGATCTACTAGGTATTGAAATGGGCTTTGCCTACCCATTTATACCTTGCTTATCATCAATGTGGAAATTAAAACCGTAATTACATAGCCACCACAAGCCTTCCTAGACTTATTTTATCATGTTTTTATATTTTTAAGGCCAAATAAGGGCTACAGTTTGCCTATTTGACCTAGTTCACAGTGCAAATACTAGGATATAATCAGGTCTACATCTGATTATGTTCATTTGACAGCCGATGTCTCCAATAAATGTGCAAGCTGGGGCCTCATGTCTAACTTAGGCATTTAGCTGAGGTGCAAATGTGTCTGTACATTAAGTGCCTCAGTCAGCGTGAATACAAGCTTCTTACAAAGTTAGTATTCAAGTTATTGTAAAGTCAATAGAAACAGGTATTTATGACATCTAACACTCTTTCACACCAAATTAGTCCTTACCAACCTCTGCTGAACAAGTAAACAACTAAGAGGTGTGTCAGCTACTACAGGCTCTTTAAAAAAAAAAGAAAAAAAAAGTTAAGGAAACAGGGATCATGACCCCTACACTTTTAACACAATAGTGTCATGGCTAGAATGTTTAGTCTTGAAGTGGGAGACCCAAGTTTTAAGTTTTTCTAATTCTCAAGCATGGACTTATCTTATGTTTCCCACAACTCTGGCATTGTTCTACAACTAGGCTGCGGACTACTGCACGAGAACACCAAATCCCCTTTCTCCTCTTGAACCTAGGCCAAAACAAGAGCAGAGGGAAGATATCATGGGAACTCTCAGGTTACAGACTTTGCTCACTGGAATATGTGTATTTTGCATTTGATTATCAGAAACAGGCCTCCAGGGAAGGGTCACCCCTCCCAGCAAGCATCCTAATCAGGTAGGACAGAGCTTTCTTGCATTTTTCATGACACACACTGCGTCAACCCAGGGAGAAAGAACCCTTATGTTTTTGTGTGTATCTGGAGCAGCAGAAGTTACATGCTTCCATGATCTCTTTACACCCATGACACACATGTGAAAAGGAAATCCAAACGTGTAGTCAAAATGTCCTTCAGAAAAAAAAAATAAATATCATCCTCCAACACAAATCACCTCATAGCCTAGCAATTAAGTCACAGATTCTAGTGCTCTTAAGATGAAGTGGCCTGCAAAACAGGTTTCCCAGTTACTGGACAAATGCTGTAACTATTAGGCTCCTATGCAAAAGCAGGTGCTGGTACAATGATGCCCCATGTGACAGTGGCTTATTTTCCCAGAACAGAAAACATGCCCATCAGCTTAGACTACTATCTCTTAGGAACTTCCTGGTCAATCTACAACATGCTTACTAAGTCCAGACTCCTAAAAGTGAAGCACTGATGAAAAGTAAGTGACACTGTACAGCTGTTTGGGATGGCAGTATGCTTTTCAGTTGTTTGGCGGCCAGTTTATACAGGCCAAATCCATTCCTTGTGCCAGCACCAATTAAATGTTTCTCGAGTCTATTTACATGCAAAGTGGAAAAATAGGAAAGGAGATAACAGAAACAAAATACAAACAATAATTACTATTTTCAACAAACTATAGCTGTTGAATGAAACCTCTCCTGCCCCCAATCAAGCAAATATGATACAGCATATGTATTTTTCTTTGTTGTCCATTTGGGCATGTGGGAACAAATTAGATGGGGAGAGAATTGTTTAATTCTTTAGGACATTCTTCAAATGATCCCCAGTGCTTGGTCATTTTAAAACATAGTTAAAAAACAAAACAAAACTGGTTGTGATACTGAACCTGATTCCTAGCTCTGCATTCTACAGGTTGCAGGAATCCTGCGTGTACTTGATCCTTGAGTCCTCAGCCATGGTTGGATCAGAAATAAGTAATGTCCTGCTTAGATATATGAAATCAAGCCCAGGGACACTGGATGAAAGCTACTGCAACAAATTTTCAGAAGAGGCCAAGTGCCTTGTAAGGGTTTCAGAAGAAAACAGCTCAAGGAAAAAGCCTTGTTGCCTCCAACAGGCATTACTTCTACCTAATGGATCTACTTCTGTAGAAAACCTGCAAAACAGGGAAAGGACCTGCACCTCCAAACACCAAAAAAGACCTTAAAAAATGGCTGATGTTCAGAATTGGGAACAGCAGTCTATTCATGGCACAGGAACATGTGCTTAGTCAAATGGATGTCTATTTGGAGCATAAAAAATTATATGTTTTAGTGTCCACTTACAGCACTACTAATTACGTGTTTTAGTGATCTCCTCTTTCCATGGTACAAATTAAAATAACAACTACAGGAGTGCAGTTAAAATCACCTTTTTCAAGCTTACAGACAAATAAAAAATATTTTCTATTTTACATATATAGAAATTTGATTATTATGTATATTATTAATTTTATGGATATATTAAAATATAAAAATATCCTAAATAGTGTAAGCTAGAATGAAGGAATTCCATATTCATACCTTTTGAGAAACCAACCACTGGAACAAGTCACTGGACAGGACAACAAAATAACTATGGAATCATTTAACAGCTAAAACTCACAGGCTTAACTGAAGTACTAACCTCATCAAACTCATCACCAAAGGCAGCTCGGTTTGAGATAGCATCTGAAATTTCCTGGGCAACATCTTGCTGTTCAGTGATATCTTGCATCAAATCATCAATTTTGTTCAAGTCCCTGGCAAGATAACATTGAAACATTTTGTAAAGATACATCATTCAAATCCTACAGAAGAGACTCAGAAAAACTTGAACAGGCCATATTTACTTTTTATGCCCATGGCTGTAGAAACAGCAGAACTCAGAGGGAATAATTTCCCTCACCTACACCTTAATGTTTCTTGGCAAGCTTCTGTGTGTTTTAGCCAGTCCAATTTATTCCACTTCAGAATTATAAGAAAAGTGAAAGTGAAGAAGTCAGTCTGTGTCTCTCTCCCTCTCTGTGCTTCTCATTCCTCTGACAGTCACATTCCCTGGGCAGATCCCACCTCCTTCTTGAGGTCGATATCTTTGTATGTGGATCTTTTTTTGATGTTAAGCTTTCACCAGAACTGGGGGGAACTTAACAGGACTATACCCCATTCAAAAGCTTTCCCATATTGTTAACTTCATCCGGTTCCAGGATAACCTTTCTGATTTAACTGTTTATTCAGGCAGGAAAATGCCTCATGAAATAATATAGGACATATAAAAATACTACACACACAAAAGATTTACCCTCTCTTTTATTCAGGTCTAACTAGTACTTTGAATCACACAGTTCAGCTTATGGACTTTGAGGAAAAAAGTCTACTTAGTTTCTTCAACTAAGTTTTCTTCTGGAAAAACTGAGGGCAGAGGCCAGTCTCTACTGCCAAGGCAGATTCAAAAAAACAGGTACCACATAGATCTCTCTGCTTAGTGGGAGTTCCTTCTAGACTTGCTGTTAAGAAAAGATATTTTTCTGCCAAACATAACACTATAGCACCAATAGCATTCCTGATATTAAATGTCTGAACCACATACAAAGTCAAAGCTAGCTGACTTCATATAATAGATGGTAGTGATAATATAGTTTGAAAATTATTAGTAAGCTCAACTTGAAAACTATTAGAAAGCACTTACATATTTTCATGCACTCTTCTCATAGCTTGTGCAGCATAACCCATATTCTTGAGCACTTCTGTGTTCGTGTGGGAATTTTCCAATGCCTCTCTCTGGAATTCAATGGTGGAAAGCGTCCCATCAATTTGAGTCAGCTGTTTCTCATACCTCTTTTTTCTCTTCAGTGCTTGTAAGGCAGCTGGAATGGGAAGAGGCAAAGTACACCATGTATTTTCACAGAAAAATGTAAGGACAAGTACTTCAGCATCAATCTGACCTGGATAATTTATAATTCTCACTCTCCTACCTTACTAGTAGGGAGACAAACTTTGACCACACCAGATCAGCAGCCTGTTTATCACCAACATGCTGTTGCATGAATATACTGGGAAGCCTCTTTTAGATTAACTTCTCTTAGCACCACAGGGAAAAGCAGCTTCTTCCTCCACTGCGGGAGATCTTGAGCTCCATCCTGTGCACACAGGCAAAGCAGGGAAGATGGGGAGGGAAAAGAAAAACATCAAAGAGAAGTCAGAAAGAAGGAAACAAAGGAAAGAAAGAAAAGAAGAGGTTGCAAAATGTAAGTAAAAACTAAGGAAGACAGAGTACGATCTGTCATGATAACCACATCTTCACTGATGCTGCCTTATAAACTTTGTCTCAGCAGCAAAAACTGTCAAGTGCATTTGAAAGCCCATATGGCCTAACAAGCAGGTGGGTCAGATCAGAGGAGGAGTCAGAGTTCTCTGGCTTTCAGCTGCATCTATTTCTTACAATCACTTCAGAGCATGATCTTTAAAGCTCAGAACTTGAAAACATACAGAAATTTGTAGACACAGGCACAGTCAAATCCAGGTACCCTCTATTGCTGTTGTAAATCATTGAGACTAGTCTTTTATCATAGAATCATCACAGAATCATAGAATGGCCTGGGTTGAAAGGACCTTAAAGATCATCCAGTTTCAACCCCCCTGCTATGGGCAGGGTTGCCAACCACTAGAGCAGCCTGCCCAGGGCCCCAGGAGGAGATCACTAAAACATGTTATATTTGTTAAGTTATGAGCAGCATACTTTGCCCAGAGTAAATCATTACCAGAATAAACACACGTGACAAGCAGGAGGAGAAAAGGGCTTTCTCTCGGCCTCTGGGTGTGGCACACACACAATCTTGCCACAAGCATTTCCTGACCATTGTCCTTTCCAAACCCAAACTACACAAGTGCCAGGTAGGAATAAACCCACACAAAACCAAAAGAGACTGAGTTAAGCCCTTGCTTTTTCAATGCTATTAATACCCATGTCCTTTCCCTTGTCTCTTACATTTAATTTTTAAATCAGGTTGAGAGCCAGCAAGCAACAGGAGCACTGCAGCCCTCAAACTCACCCAATAGCAGCAATTACTGCTGCTGTCATATTCAAGTAATTGCCCACGTGCAGGAACACTGAACCTTGACACTGGTGTACACAACTTTTCAAAAGATGTTAGGATCCCTCCAAGAAGGGGGCATAGATTTACTGTGTGTAACAACACTAAAAAGTTCAGTGCTTTGTTGACAAATGCTTGAATCAATACGGTCAGAATCCTTCCTCATTAGCTGCGCAAGGACCAACATTCACACAGGCTAAGACACACAATGCCTTCTAGCACCTGCAGTAAAGTGTTTCAGGACAGCAAACCACAATCACAACAGATTAATCACATTATTCAAATTCAAGATTTTCCCAGGTTTTGGGGAATGGTCCAAAAATCATGCATATCTGAAAAAGATGCATGAACCCCACATGATGTCATGCAAATGGCAAATGCGAGAATTGTAAAATACTCCCTGGCAATTCAAAAATATATCCATTTGACTTAATCCCTAATAATCTTTTTACCTATTTATTATTTCCCTACTTATTTATGTTTATTATTGGTAGTGTTAGGACACCAGTAACTTCCTTCCATACCTTCAGTTGAATCAAAATTTGATCCTGGATTCTCAGGTTAGGAAGCCAGAGATTCCAGGTAAATGTAATGGTCTGAAACTCTGTCATAATACTGGCTGTGCCAGGGAGCACTCTAAAGCCCTGTGGGCTGACGAGCACTAACTAGCTGATGCAGAAAGGCTTCAGCTGTAATAAGTAGCTACCACAGGGAAATATTTCCAGTTGGTGTTTTTCAGAAATGGGACTCAGTAACAGTGCTGTTATTATTGGCTGCTCAGAGAGAAAACGGATTTCCTCACTTACACACAAAGCAGTTGTCTTCAAAATCCTGAAGTTTCCTGTATTAAGATTTAAACCACACCCAAATTAAGAAATCATGGAGAAAGCTAAACTCCGTGCAACTTCACCTATTCATAAACAGCTTTTCCTAATTCTTGTAGTGCAATGTACCATCTTTATTAATTCTCTCTAGTTTTAACAGTGACTTATAGAACAAAGCACTTCACAGGAAATACATTCATACTCCTTTATCCACTAAAGCATAATTCCCTGTCCTGGTTTCGGCTGAGACAGTTAACTTTCTTCATAGTAGTTCATG